>CABFVX010003178.1:0-21463 GCA_902151425.1 Timema shepardi
CCTCCGTGGGTTCAGGTTCATCCAAGGGTCTGTACGAGACCGCACCGATGACCTGAGCCACGTGCGCAACGTGCACCGGGTCTGACAATAGGAAGAAGGGAGTTGATTACAGAGGTAAGAGCGTCACGGACGGCTCAGAAAACATGGATCGCGAACGGTACAGGCAGTAGGGAGGGGGTTAGAGTGGCCTGTGCGAGTGCGGAGGAAAGATACAAGGCTGCCTGAGCAGTGAGGTACAACAATATGAGATTTAAACATTTCTTTTACGCTATATTCCTTTTGAAAAATCAACTTATTTGAAGCCTTCAGTAACTTAGTAATTTAGACCACATTCTACTAGTGGTATCATTAACTGACCTTACTAGTCTAAATATATGTTCATTTACTTCTACATTCTTGTAATACACTTTATTTTTCATAACATTATTTATATAAACAGAAATTACAATAGATGGCGATCCTTCTATAGGAAGGTTTAGTTTTGTAAAATATTATTTTATTTTCTTCATTTAAGATTAAATACCCTTGTTCTTTATTATAGTGTTCTGAAACATTTAATCTAAAATCAGCAACGTTTTGCATATTAACTTTCCCAGCGATTTTAATTTTTTTTCTGTTTTTTAAGAATTTCAATTTCTTGTTGTCTTTCTTTTTTTGTCAAGGTCTTAGACAAATATGAGGGTAAATTGTTTAAAATAGTTGGGCATGAACCAATTTTTAATTCAGGTTTGTCTCTTCTACAAGATAAAATGGTGCCATCGGGCCTTTTTACGGAGTCTTCTCTAATATATATCAGATTCCGTAAAATGGTATACACATATGACTAAGTACGCAGAAGGAATAATATTGTCTCTGTGAATGGACCGAATCAATTTTTGCCTGAGCATTTCATTACTGAGAAATTTGAATACGGATTTTATATTAGTAGATTCATAGTTGTATTTACATCCAGGTACACAGCATTTAAAGACATTGAAAATAATGTTGAATAATGTACTTACAGCAGATTACACTCATACAACTGTCACTATACAAAATTAATGAACTAGTTAAACAACATAACACTATAGTCACCTCTTAAACAACTCACATAACCATATAAACAATAAATAAATCTGTACAGTAGCCAGTACACGGGGAAATAACGTTGTGACAGATCGGACAGGACCGCCGCTCGGCCTGACGTCACACTGGTGGTGGGGGGAAATCATGCAGGCCCGATAGCTATCGTAGGCCCCGATTCCACCCGTCTCGGCTGCTATTGGAACTCACTCTGGAGTATGATAGTTGGACCTCATTCGATTCCAGTAGACCTCCTGGTTGATGGGAGTTTTTAATGGTCTACACCTTGGGCGAATCTCTGGATCTGGTGAAAGATTTGAAATAGGATTCCTAGACACAAATGGTTTCCATCTCCCTACATTTACTACTATTGAATGGTATGGGAGCTGAAGGCGTACGGTAAACTTACTTAGTATTTCTGAGATTCTCTATGGCTCCTTAAAACCTTTTATGAAACTTCCTAATCTGTTTATTTTCCAAGGTTGTATGTGCTAGATATGCCCAGTCTCCAATTTGATACCTATTTGGTTGCGCTTTTTTGTCGTATTGATTAGTGTGTCTCAAAAACAACGCATGGTTGTGATGACGTGCCTATTTCCACAACCTTGAATTATAGCTCGTCACGAGCACCACATCTAATACAAAATTATTCGACAGTCCCAACAGTGATTTGATCCTAGTGAAAGGCGTAACCATCTTCTTCAAGTAGATCACGTCAGTAGTGTGATCGACGTTTGGGAACCCCACATTCTCGGACGGTTAAAAACTCTTTTCACATTTTGTGTGTGTTTCTAACCAATATTTTTTTATCCTGTTGTGTTTTTAAGGGGAGTGGACAGGTTTTGGGGTTATTGGCCTTGTTCGTAGGGGTTTATTCTTATCCAAACTTGTTCGTTCCTGCCCATTTTGTTTAGTTTGATTTTTCATGTGTGCTCATTTGATTTGTCTATACCCCATTGGTTTTTTAAGTGTTCTCTATTGGATATAATGCCTGTATAGGATTTAGACTAGCGTGGGAGTTTATTTTTGGCAATTTTTTAATTGTTGAGGAGCGTGCAGTCCCTGGCGTCAGGCACTCCTCCCACGACGTCCCATACAATGTCACCAATTATGGCCATCACTAGTGAGGGCGGGAGCGTGCACAGGAATCCTCTCTAACATAGAATTGTCTAGCATATAATGTGAGCTACTGGCCCGCTCTCCCTGTCGCAAGCCTTTAGATCTATTTTGGTGCCGCAACCCTCCCCGGCCATAGATTTTCCCTGATGACTTATACCTAGCGCCAGTTTGGTGGCTCAACAAGACAAGTCGAAACAGGAATAGATCACGACCTTGAATGATGTTGCAACCCTCCCCTTCTCCCTTTTAGGTGGCATGTGTTTTCCCTGATGACTCACACCTGGCACAAGTTTGGCTAAATAATAAATAATACATTGGCTGACGATGCTACCACTTTAAGCATCCTGGCTGAGTGAAGTTTTGCTACTGGGCAGCTCATGTTCCCTTACGATTCGTTTCCATACCTCATTCGGCATACACTCATCGACCATTGTCTCTGCCTATTGACAACGGCGCTAATAGACTACTTGATTAACTAAGATTTCTACAATTTACTACTGAAGGAATCTTCTTTCAATGTTTGATGATTTTTGAATTTTGGATATTTGTAGAGTAGAGATCAATAGTTGAGAAATTTTAAATTTGTCAGTACAAGTCTATGGTTAAGTACTTTCATAATAGAAAGTAATGGGGTACAGAATAAGTCTAGAATTTCCCAACTCCAGATCTCAAATTTCACAAAATGTCAATTTTTCAAGATTTTAACCAACATTAGGGGGTGAACCTCCCCCACCCCTCCACCCCCCGGTGCGACGCCCCTGAGTACAACTCTACAGTTTGAAAACACCCAATGTAGCCAAGATATAACAGGTATTACATAATATCTAGATATAGTCCCTGGACAATTTATTGGCCTCACTTTCATAAAATGGGGGAAATGAAATACTACATTCTCAATTATTTATTATAAATGCTAATTACATGTGCATTATATTTCAACAAATTGTAATAAAAGTACTAGGATATTAAACACACTTTTACCTTAAAATAGAATTAAAATTATATTATTTGAATGAAAGTGGCCAGGAAACTCTCCAGACTTGAACCCATGGGCATAGGAAGGTTTTTTTTTTGTGGTTTAACCCTCTCCCTTAAATATTACAAAGTTTTTAATATGAATCTTAAAGATAACCTTGTATCAAATTTCAAATAATTTATAGTCATTCACGTCTCAAAAATTTACCAGAGAAGAACACTCCAAATAGTGTCTATGGGCACCCAATTTTAAAATTGGCTGGTGGCAGACGACTACTTCAAATGGCTTTTAGAGGAATATATTTTAGATAAACAAATCTGGTGAATAACTTTCTAGATTTTTTCCAAATAGTTTTTATAAGTATCCAAGTTTCAAAAAATATATAAAGAAAAAATATATAAATAGCTGTTAAACGAATAAAATTTTCAAAAATTACCCAAATGAGGAGCACTACAAATAGCTTCTAGGAGCATCCATTTTTCTAACATTAAATGGGGGAGAGGATAGTAGAATGACCCTAAAAACATTTTTTGTAACTTTTCCCCGTTTCTCCCTCCTACACAAATAAAGTTCCACCACTGCTGTGTATAGTGACAGTGTTCTTATTTCTTAGAGTTTAATAATAATAACATCATGTAAACTAACGATTTTGAAACTTCCTCCCCCTTTGATTAACCCTCCCGACGCCCATTATGGAAATCAATAGAGAATGTGTGGCTTCTTTTAAACCAAAAATTAAAAATCACTACTAAGGTACAACGAGTATAAAGTATAAAATGGCATTGGAACTACAACCAACATTTAGCCGAAATGGCTATTAAATGCATTGAAAATATGCTTAGCTGAGTTCATCTGGTTATTGAAAGCAAGGGAAGGACTGACAAAATATGTTTACTATTTATATATTTATTTGAGGTTAGACACAAAGTTTATTTATAGTTTTATTCCCCTTTAAAAATATATTAACACCACTTTCACAAAAACTTCTAACGAACATAGCTTTAAAATGGCGACTGACGAATCTAAACCATATGATTGAACATAACGGTAAACAAGTTTATTCAATGATGCAGACACTCAGTTGATGAAAATAACACAATAGATAAAGTTGAGACGTGAGGACTAATCAAATATTAAGATTTAAATAATTTGTAATGTGTATGTTATTAAAATAAAAAAGAAGTGAAAATGTTGTTTCCCCATTTTCTGAGGTGTAGGTTAACAAACTGGCCAGGGACAGTATATATAACTAATTGTTTCTTATAGTTCTCTTTGTGAAACCTTATGGGTCGACATACTTTTCTACTATTGTGTGAATTTCTGCGCTACTCAAGCAAATTCTGATCTCTACTTTCATTGAACGTTTGAATAAACCTTTGCTTCCAAATATAGTGAGGTGAAGGGTAGAGAAAGTTGGCAAAAATATAATGATAGAAGAGAAGATAGGAAGGTATAGCGTAGATATAGTGGGCTAAAACATAACGGGAGAAGAGAAGATAGGGAGGTAAAGAGTAGAGATAGTGAGCTAAAATATAACAAGAGAAGAGAAGATAGGGAGGTAAAGAGTAGAGATAGTGAGCTAAAATATAACGGGAGAAGAGAAGATAGGGAGGTAAAGAGTAGAGATAGTGAGCTAAAATATAACGGGAGAAGAGAAGATAGGGAGGTAAAGAGAAGAGATAGTGAGCCAAAATATAACGGGAGAAGAAAAGATAGGGAGGTAAAGAGTAGAGATAGTGAGCCAAAATATAACGGGAGAAGAAAAAGATAGGGAGGTAAAGAGTAGAGATAGTGAGCCGAAATATAACGGGAGAAGAGAAGATAAGATGGTGAAGGGTAGAGATAGTGAGCCAAAATTTACTGAGAGAAGAGGAGATATGGAGGTGAAGGGGAAAAAGACATGAAGCTCGGCTAGGATTCGGCATAAATTGTGAAAAGTGAACTGGGGAAAAGGAGATAAACCTTAAGTATCCACTAAAAAATAAAAAGAGGAGTGATGAGAAATGTTAACAGGTAAAAGTGACTACAAATGCCCTGACCAAAAATAAATAAAAAAAGGGCAACATGATTCTCTTGCAGCGATTCTCCGATATTTTTTTGGGGACAGTAAAATGTTCTTCAGCTGATCAGGAACTCTCAAACAAAACAGTTATAATCTGTAACTAGACACTGTTACAGGCTCAGAGTTGTCTGCTACAGCGTCAACATCATGGTGAGCTTTAGCTTTAAGGTGGAGACGATAAGCACTACTTGTTTGTTGATTTTGTTCACGAGCACATATAAGTCATTCACGATCTAAGTTTACCTGGATGACAGCTCGAAATGTTACTATAAGTAATCCCTAATATATCACTACGCCAACAGCTGACACCTATCACTTTGGATGACTGTAATGAAAACAGATGGTAATATATTAATAATATTAACACCACTTTCACAAAAACTTCTAACGAACATAGCTTTAAAATGGCGACTGACGAATCTAAACCATATGATTGAACATAATGGTAAACAAGTTTATTTAATGATGCAGACACTCAGTTGATGAAAATATTTTATTCAGTTAAATATTTCAAAATACGATAATGTAATCATAAAATCATTTATTGTGTGTAAAAAAATGACAACAATTTTCTCTTTCCCAAGTAAATACGATGCCTGTTTTATAAGGTATTGTGTGCACTATATTACACAAAATTAGTAACGTTCCAAAACGAAAAATAAGTACTTTTAATTATGTTTAAAATATTTTTTCAAGTTGGATAAAAAGAAATTATTTAAAAAATGAAATAGTATGAGAAAACTTAAGTTTTCGTTATTTTAAATGTAATATATAACAGGTAATTAAAGATATTTACATTTATAACAAGACTGTGATCTTTTGCAAGTGTTGGCAACCCAAAACTTAAACATATGATTTTCGAACTGTCATCCAGGTAAAAACCTATCGTGAACAGAATATACACACACACTTAACAATATATAATATGAAACCCGCTTTGGTGGGCTCCTGATTTAAAGTACCATTCTTGCAAGAAAATTGACCAGGGGTATACTGGCAACTTCCAAGTGGCCCTGCACTACCCACATGATGGATGAGCACCCATCATAGCAAGCCCAACTCAGATCCCGGCCCACGCGAGTTATGGGAGGAAAATGGAAAAGAAAACACCTAAGATATGTCAGAAATGTGTGCAGTGCATTCGTATTTGAATGATCACTCTACATTTTCCACGGTGACGATGGGGGACCAAGCAACAAAGTTTCTTGTTAATAATTACAGTATGTCTTTGTTATGACAGAATTAACATTTTCCCCTATGCTTATCTGTGGGGCCATTCAAAAATTGTCAAAAATTGCATTTTCAAAGCAGTTTTTATCCAAATGTAATTTATTAATTCAACAATGTTTAGTATTAGGAACTTCTCTTAACTCTTTATCTCCATTAATGTTTAATATTAAATTATCCATGTGCAATAGTGTTCGTGTAAATGTACGATTTCTAGCCAACTGTATCACAGAGTTGATTGGCATGTGATGTACGCTCGTAATTCATAAATACAACTGACCCAATATTTCAGTCCAAGATGAAGCGTTGAAATAAATTTCTTATATTTGTAATATTAGTAAGATTAATCAAGAGACCATTTCAGCTACATTATTAATGATAACGTCTCTAATCTTGACTAATGCTATGACGCAAGCAAAATAGCTTATAAATGGTTAGACAGTAGTTAAAACCAATGAAACGGGATGGTTTTACATTCAATGCTATCTTATATCTTTACAGACCATGTATTCTGGGCACGCTCAGACTTAATCACTGGAACTTTTGATTAAGATTGGATATAAACAATCATTTATATTTGATTGGATAGCTTTATTTGAGTTTAAAGTAGATGCGGTAGCCCAAATCTCACCAGGATATCTCAGTTCACCCTTGGACTGAACTATCAATGGGGGGAGAGCAGAGCTTGAATCCAGGTAGGGTGTGTCGACTACTAAGTATAGGTTTTCCACACTAATTTGGGTATACATTTACTTAAAACTCTACTTTCTCTATCCTTAAAATATTAGTATAAATAGTCTACATGGATAGCCCGGATGGGTAGTAAGACACGTTGCACAAGGAGAGTGTGAGTATTTACCTTTATATTCGTAACATTTTGTTGATTTATGCCAGGGGTCGGTAACCTTATTGGGCCTTAATCGACTTAAACGTTTATCAAAGGTCCCAAAATCCCTCTTCATTTCTCCAATCTACTTTTAATTATTTGTTTCTATACATCTTGTATTTATTCCTTAATTTCAATATTTCCTCCAAAATGATGTCCCTGCCTTCATAGAAATATATAAAATTAATAAAATGTAAAATTAATTTACACTAAAAGGTAGCAACAGTCTTAATGATTAAACTATGGCCCTATCTTGTAAGCTGTATTATAGTGGAATAAAGCAAGGTAAGTTGGTCTTATCCTTACGATGTAGTTTTATTACGTGATCGACTGAAAATGTCTGCAAAATCTACCGGTCGATTGCGATTGGCCTGTTGCTGACCCCTGATATAGGCTACTCTATAGCTTTATTTCAGCAATTTTGGTTCTCTGATACTTCAGTTTTGAAAATTATTCTTGCGCAACGGATGACGAATCTAAAAGTTACCTACACTACAGACATTTAAATGTGACAAAATGTATTCAGATTAGTTTGTGTCATTAAGTTGAATAGTAAATGAAATAATAGAACTGACAAAATGTATGCCAATGAAGCTGGTAGTACCCATAGCACCACAAACTATGAGACCTATGCTAGTATTTAGTGCTGGGTTTGTGCCACAAGAATCAGGGACCTTAAAAATGTTTGGAAAATACCCATCACTAATATATTTGAGGTCGGTTTATAAACAGAAAGTTCAATCAAACATAGTGGAAGTGCGGGTAATATAGAATACTTTTTCAAGAATATCAAAGCGTATTTTCACATTTTGTCATTTAGTTCCATATTCAACTTATAATTAATATGTTTTTAACTATTGTTAGTGTTTAAAGTAAAATTAAGAACTGTTAGTGTCCTGTAGGAGCACTTAAAAGAGATGTAGAACAAATGAGGGCAATATGGAATACTACAAATTTTATATAAAAAATTAAATATATTTACTAAAACTAACAAATGTTTCATAAGAAAGTGTAAAAAAATCTAGAAATATTATGTGTAAAACAATAAAATAGTAATAATAACGAATCATTTAAATAATACATTATAATAAAAAAACAATTAATAAATCAGTATTAATAACGAACTATTAAAACATAAGACTAAAATAAATATTGTATCAGGTTACATTGTTCTCTAAATAAATTTCTAAGTGTTAGTAAAATTGTTTAAGCTTACTTTGACAAATTAATCACTTGCCAAAATGTGCAAGTATTATGGAATAGAACTCGCCATTTTGGAAAACAATATTTTTTGTTAGGTTATAATATAATTACAGTAAAATAATATTTTAACGCAAAGATAATCATGAGTGAGCCTTACCCTAATGATATGATTATAATTGATAAAAACAGTAGAGTAAAGAAATTAGCGTGATAAACACTAGCCTGCAAAAGTTTTTGTGACAGTCAAAACAAACAACCATTCCTCACAAAACCATCAGTTGATCTGTCGAAGTGAGGGCTGTTCGAAATTGTTTTATGTAATAATTGAAATGGTTAACGATAGATTGTGACACTTAACATATGAGAAACAATGTTATTCCGTATTGTCTGACTATTCTATAATACCCGCATCTCCTCTACAAATATTTTTACAAACATATAAAGGTGATAATCACAAAATTTGTATCAGTTGTATTAATAGGCGCTGACTCTAGGGGGCCTGAGTGTTTTGTCTCCCTCCCCAATAATTTAATGAGGGTGCTGGGCCCCCCTAAAAATTGAATTTTTAGATTATAATATATATTTTTTCTGGCTTTGCATATTTGATTTATATTTACTATGATCTAAAGCCATTATTTACAGAAGAAAACCTACTAAAAATATATCCCTTGGAAGTGATATGAATAAAGCCATGTTATGCTTGACAAGCGGGGTTTCTAGGGTGGTCTTCTCGTCGATCCACGGGTTAGGGTACTACTTACTAGGATTATATTTTACCACATTTTTATTCCGATACGTGAAGTAAACATAATATTCCATGTCATTGTAAAGATTTAAATGTAATTGAACACTTAGTTTCTCAGCATTTTTGTTATAAACCTCTCCTAGCCGGGAACAGTCTTTGTTTAACAGTGTAGTAGCCTAGTCAATAACAATAAAGAAGTCACCTTCTTTTATAAAAAAAATATATATTCAGTTTTAATATTTTAGGAAATAATAATTACTGTATTTTACTCACTGTCAAACATTTTTACTATAAAAATTAGAGGAAATCAAATGTGTTGCAGCTTTCTGAATTATAAAAAAAGTATGTTAATATACAACACATATTAATGGATTTTCTGTTAATACTTGAGGAAGATGATACATATTGATCAGAATTTTACGATTTTTACTGTGACTTTGGGTATAAATATAATTTTTAAAGTATAGCTTTATAAAATCCTGCGTAATCATTCCATAAGACCCCACAGCAACAAAAGTTTTATTCTGCGAAACATGTTCATAAGAAAAGACGAGTTAAAGTTATATAATATATATATATATATATATATATATATATATTATGAATATGTTTGTGTAATAAAATGTATGTTACTGTAGTATGTTAGCTTATATTTTAAAATAATACAATAAAAACTTTAAAGTAGAGATAAAGTGAATTTCTACCCCCACCCCCAATAATATTCACCGGCGCCTGTGTTTGTATAATTTAATGCATTTCGAGGTAAATTAAACGTTTACTTCATGACAAAAGGCTGCGCATGAATTCACGAACTGCTTAGTGAATAGTTGATAAATGCTGTACTAAAGAAAAAATAATGAAAAAACAGCACACATGCGACTTAAAAATAATAGTTTTCGCTAATTTATTTACCAGCTAAGCCCAAATTTTAATCCATAAATGTTTTACTCTCTCGCCTATAGATGACAGCACCCATAGCATTTGCAGCGCTGCGTTGTGTCGAAGAAATGCAAACACCAGCAAAGTCATAATATTTTCACTGTTTAGTGTCTAGTCGTGCACCAGCTGATTACATCCGCCTTGGTGTTTCGGCGGTTAACCCAAGCGTGTTAATTCTTTACCCAAAATAATGACATGAATTCAAGTTATAGCGAGTGACAATCATTTCGTTCATAGCTATCTATTTTGTCGATTGAGGTAAGAATTAATTTGCTGTATTAATAAACCTAATAATTTTTTTTATTCATAAGCCCTTATAAAAATGCGCACAAAAAATGTTTTCGTTTAATATCAAATTTCCAATTAGTTTACTTTGTTATATATGTCGCACTTGAAAGTATTTATCTATCTTCTATTTGTATTCTTTGTATCAAATTTATAGTTGAATGTTTCCCGCCGTTTCAGAAAATCTATAGTGGGATGCTAAAATTAATGACCTTAGTTTCATTATTGTCTTGTTTTCCTCTATAAAAGCAACATTAATAGACAAAACGCAACCATGTTTCATTTCTGTACATGCTTCAATTTGATTTAGATTTTCATTCAGGGGGTGTTTTTCGTAAAGAGCGCCAAACCTTTTAGAATTATGTAAACAGTTCCAAGATTGAACCCCGCACGTTTTAAGGCGTGATGAGAATAATAATTATGTTCAAATACCAATGCTCTTTTAGTTATAAGAAACAATCCGACGCGACTTTGTTTATGTTAAAAACATATTTTCTAATATTAAGGTAATAACAATGCCAACCGCAATACGAACACTCTCATATTTACTATACTTACTAGCATAATTATTATTCTAACTGCTCCTCGAATACAGTTTTGTGCTACACACATTTTTTAATAAATTGGATACGTATGGGGGTACGGTAAGTGTGAATGTTAGAGCGTGAATTATATGGAGGCGACTACCAGAGAGCTGATCGCTTGGAGGTTATGTTTGGTAGTGGGTATGCCTATTTGAGGCTATGTGTGAGCAAGATATGTTTGATGCTTGAGCGGGAAATACATGGTGGCGACTACTAGACAGTTGATCGCTTGGAGGTTATGTTTGGTAGTGGGTATGCCTAATTTGAGGCTATGTGTGAGCAAGAGATGTTTGATGCTTGAGCGGGAAATACATGGAATGAAATATTAGATAATTTCCATTAGTCTTGGGATAACCGTCCCCATGGTGTAGTGGACAGTGCACCTGGCTACAAGCCTAGGGGTCTCGGGATCGATTTACGGCTAGTACCTTGAGTATGTTTCCCAAAAGGGGAATCACCACAATGGTCACCAGGGTCTGGTTAATTAGGCTTAAGTTAGGTTTAAGGGTTTCCACTGGTTCCACACCCTCATACTCATTATCACCCTAAAACTCACTATCACCATCACCTCATACCATTGAGAAATGGAAAGAGCCGCCATGGAAAGGATGTGTGATTAATAAATCAAAGTATTCCCAGGGAAACGATACTTTAGTAGGCTACTACTATATTCCATTCACGATAGGTTTTTACCTGGATGACAGTTCGAAAATCATATGTTTAGGTTTTGGGTTGTCAACAATTGTAAAAGATCACAGTCTTGTTATAAATGTAAAGATCTTTAATTACCTGTTATATATTACATTTAAAATAATGAAAACTTAAGTTTTCTCATACTATTTCATTTTTTTAAATAATTTCTTTTCGTCTAACTCGAAACAATATTTTAAACATAATTAAAAGTACTTATTTTTCGTTTTGGAACGTTACTGATTTTGTGTAATATAGTGCATACATCAATACCTTTTAATACAGGCATCGTATTTACTTGGAAAAGAGAAAATCGTTGTCATTTTTTTTACATACAATACATGATTTTATGATTATTTTATCGTATTTTGAAATATTTAACTGAATAAAGTATTTTCATCAACTGCGTGTCCGCATCATTGTAAAAAAAATGTTTACCGTTATGTTCAATCATATGGTTTAAATTTGTCAGTCGCCATTTTGAGGCTATGTTCGTTAGAAGTTTTTGTGAAAGTGGTGTGAATATTTTTTTAAGTGGAATAAAACGATAAATAAACTTTGTGTCCGACCTAAAATAAATATATAAATACTATTGGCCTAAATCATTGTGGTTAACTATCACATTAATATATTACCATCTGTTTTCATTACAGTCATCCAAAGTGATAGCTATCAGCTGTTGGCGTAGTGATATATTAGGGATAACTTCTAATAACATTTCGAGCTGTCATTCAGGTAAACTTCGCTCGTGAATGCCTTATAGCTAATATTTCCACTACTGAGCTACGAGTGATGTAGCCCAGTCTTACAAGATTGTTATAGACTTGGGATTTGGCCATGTTATTAGTGGCCTTTACTTTGATTCCAGAGACTAGGAATAAATAAAAATTAATATTTAAATATATCAAGAATCCATATTATAAAATAGTTTTTTTTTAAATTTATAGTAATATTTCACAATCTCAGATTCTAGCTCAAGTAAATAGAAATATGCATTTTTAAGGATTAATCTTTTATATATCAGTAAAGTGGAAAATGATTTATGTTGAGTTTTATGCCAAAAATTAGACTCTCAAATTCTCAATTAATACTTTAAATATATATAGGGTAATAAAATTAAATATTTGTGTGGGTAGCAATATATATTTGATTAAAATTATAATTTAGGTGTAAACTAAATAGCACATCTTAAACCTTTAAATTAATTACTTAGTTTTTATGTTAATCCTCTAGTAATTAGTACAAATTTGTAAATACATCGTTATCTTCCCTAGTAATTAATATTAAGTTCAATTCCAAAACAGGAATTTTAAAATGATGGCTAAAGTAAAAACTACATTTTCATTGATATTTATGGTTTCTTCATTTTGCCCAAATAAAAAATTTATAATTTAAAAAAATAATTAAGTACTTTGCAAAGAACAAACTAGGTCTGTCACTCCAATTAGGAAAATATGTCTTTTAACGATCTTCATTACATTAGAACTCGTCAATTTCTCTATCAATTTTGTTTTGATAATGTGAATAAGTTAAACATTTGTAATTACCCTAAGTTAAAGTAGACTTTATAAATTATCTTAGTTCTTGGTCTCGATTTAAAAAAATATTTATTATAAAACGTAAAGCACAACAATCGTGCACAAGAATATTTGTATTAATTTCTTTGAACTTAAAAATTGTCTGATTTGTAGCATTAATATGAGGAACAATACATAGACGGTGTGGACTGTGACTTAGCGGTATAAAGTTGAACAAAAGGAATCTTTAACTAGCAGTTGAGGCAATGTTGCCAAATAATCAACATTGATCCATAGCGATCGAGCGAACAATGAGAATTTGTGGATGTTATGGCTTCAATATCAGCCGTGTTAAAATATTTCGTAAACAATAATGAACATTTGGTTGGATTATAACAAGAACCCCGTTTATCTGCTAGTGTGTACACATTCATTCATAAGTCCATTTGAGAGAAACTATACTCGTGTATATAATATATACTCGTGTATGTATATATATATATATATAAAGTAAGACAGCAAACGCAACTGGAACTTGACAGTTGAACACGATAATGAGATTTGAATCTTTTGAATACAACGTTGAATAATCGATTTTAAGACATTTAAGTTTAATTTACCTATTCAAAACTTTAGCAGCTTATTTTTATTTAGGCAAAATGCTTATTTTAAATTTTAAAAACGATTACAGTTTTAAAAGACAGTTCAATCAGTTCATTGTTGTCTATGTTATGAATCTATACTACAAAGGCTCCCCTAGACTGGTACGAATTATATTCGCTGTTCACCGCGATTTTATCGCTGCCGTGTCTTTACCGCAAGTTAAAAATAGTGGTAAAAACAGAAATTGTTCGAAATTATCCTATTTTATATAGTTTATCACACGAAGAATACAAAAACATAAGGAAGAAAGACCAAATATGACTTGAAATCGGAAAAGAATTAAATGAAAATGGTAAGTAGTATTGCAATGTTTTACTATAGGTATCTAATTTTGTTATAAACAACATTTATATTTTGCTTCAGTATTTTGAATTAGGTCAGTTAGGTTAATTTCAGAGTTGAGAAAAACCCGGATATTTAAAAAAATAAACCATTACGGTTACATTGATCGAAATAGTTTGTGAACTTGATAAAAAAAACTCTACTGTGATGGGAAAAAAACTAATCCGGCATTTTCTCCCAGTTTTAGATTAAGTAACAAAAGTGCCTCTTATTCATCCGATGAATCATAGTAGGCCTATAATTTAACACAAACGCTGCGACTAAAGTGAAGCTTCGGTGTGAATGAACACGCGAATTTCATTGCCGCAGGTCTGGGGGAACCTTAAAACAAAGTGTCTGTCTGTATGTCTGTTTATTATTATCTCTGGAACTGTTTAACTTAATGCGATGTAGTTTTATATTCTAGATACATTTTTAATGGGAAGGTTTTATTTAGGCTTTTGATTAGTGGTGGCTCGTGAGTAAACCTTTAGGGAGCGCGCTCTTTTAAAAATTGTTAAATTAGGTAGACATCAGCTTACCTAATATCAACATTATATCTTATATTTAGCTGACAAACTACACTATAAAAAGGATAAAGTTAATATAAGTAAATAAAAGCTACATATAAAAGTATAATAACTCACTTGGTTCGAAGTCGAAGATTTCTCATCATGAAATCCACACATACAGACAAGTAAACCAAAAATATATAAATAGGTTCTTAACACTATGCACACAATATACTTTAAGAATTAGTGTATCAGTAATTTTATAGTTTGAAGGAAAAATGCACTCTTCGGTTTTTATTTGGTATTTCACGAATCATTGACTGTTCTATAGACAACATGGTCAAAGCGTTTAACCTGTATTCACTCATGGTGCTTCTTAAGTAAAATTTGATTACTGACCTTCTATTGTTTTTAATTTAAAACTTATCTTCTAATAATAAGGAACCAAAATTCAGTTTTTTAATATCGGAAACTTTCATTATTCACTAAAGTAATTGAAAACACTAGCGAAAATGTGTCAAACAAACTATACAAATCAACGACTAAACATAGGTCCTCGCACACCGGTAGCATACCACAGTTGACATCGGCCCCAAAACTTGTCACTGTTAAAGCAAGTGACGTCAGGTTGTTATGGCAACGACCCTGTGATGGAGACAGAGCTCGGGGGTGCTTCTGAGTAAGCCCAACCCGCCACAGAGTTTATTAACATACGAGCGCTTATGTCACGCGCTAGCGTCATTATGGTTTTGCTAGTTTCCTCAATAAAATTAGAAAAATATATAAAGATTTGTTTGAATTGATTTGGGGTTTTAACTATGTAATGAAAAAATATGAGAAAATTGGTATGAATTTCAAAATATGTTTTTTTATTCTTTTGCTTTATTTTGCAGGGAGGGTGGTGTCTCAGAGACCTCCTTCACGAGCAGCCCCTGCTTTTGATCAAACAAATCAACCCCCAAAAATTTATGTTTATTTAAAGCTTTTGAATTAAAACATGTGATCAATGCTAAGTTGTCATATTGAATGTATAATTCATCATTTATCTGTATAACTTGATCACCAAATCCTAAGAATAATATCAGAATACATTTAAATATTAAATCCAAAGATAAATAATATTTCATATTTGAAACACATTTTAAAGTTAAGTAAGTACAGATTATCTTGCATTTGCATAATATTGTTTGACCATTTATTATTATATAAAATTTAATAGTGTTTCATATATATTTTCCAAAATTGTTTAGTATTTAATACAACTTTCTTTGACAAATTTTATATATTTTTTATCATATCATATTGATTGATTTATAATTATTAATCATATTTTAGTTTAATTGGCTGTTTTGAATTTAAATATCCTTATAAAGGATATCTTCTATACTTGTATGTTTTCTTGTAGCTAGAGAACTATTGAATATATTAATTTGATAGCGGTATTTTTACTTTCTCACTACCTTACAGTTACAGTAACATCACAAGTATTATGGTCGTCAAAAAATTGAACTCAATATTTGGATGAATTTCGACGTTTCACGACCCCCCGAATCCGAAAAAGTTTTTTGCATTTATTTCCAAGTATTGTTCAATATTATAAACAAAATGAAAACTCTTAATTTATCGTCAAAATGACTTTAAGGGTTCCGGTATGATGCGTAATTTTTTTTATCATGTTTCCACAACTCTTTGAGATATGAAATTACTTATCATTTCAAATACGTAGATCTATTTATAGTAACAATCTTTTATTTGAAACATATTCTTATAAAACTAATAATTTTCAAGACATAGACAAATATTTATCTATACTTTCTTTTAAATATTTCGAACATTCTAGTTCACATATGCTAGCACGTCTTTTAGCAAAACGACTTATTGCAAGTCGATTAATTGAAATCTCCACCTTGACAGACATGAATATGAACTTAATCTAAAGAGAAAAAATGCGTTTATACAATGATTCCATTCTTGCATTACTCTTTCATGATCGAAACGATTTCTTTGTCTTGCGCTGAATGACCTGCTCCTGTTGAAGCGTGTCTGAGTCGCAATCGATCAACCAATTCAATTGGATCGTCCCAATAGGTATAATCGAACCTTATTCCTCTCTCCATCTTGCATAATCCTTTTCCCTCGAGCTTGTCTTGGAATATTTGTTCGATAATGCGTAAATTCTTGGATTCTTTCGTGACTTGAAACGACCATAAGGTTCGTTCCTGAATCGATGCGTGTTTGTTTCTTCAAGCATAGACTTGTACACGTGCATATCCTCTTTGGTGTAGTCCATATACGCTTTTCTGAAGATTAATCCTAAGGTGTAATGAACAATGATATCTTGAATTACAGTCCTGTTTCTCTCAAACAGGATATGTGTGTTTCCAAGCTTGGAAGTTTTAACGTTGTAGCGTACACGATCGGAACGGGCCTTAGGTGTATAAAGTTAAGAAAGCAACACATGTTTGTTATACAATCTCTCAGTTGAGACTTCCTTCTCTTTTTTAACGGTGTCCTCTGTTATCTTCTGTATCTTGTTTATCAGTACTTTGATAAGTTTGAAGGTTTCTCTCACGGCGATGTCGGACTCGTGTCCTGCATCTCGTAATTGTTTGTAATTTAATTTAATGATCTCACTAGCTTTGATGATATCTTATTCAACCTTTGTCAACATGATGCTGAGTATGAATGTGTAAAAAATGTAAATACCTGTTATATGAATATTAGTCAAACTTAAGTTAAATTTGGACATGCAACTTCTTCAACATGAACGTTAACAGTGATCCTTCCTTCACCTTGAAAAGTTGTGGCCCTATAGTTCTACGGGTAAATACGATTATTAATCCTTCCATGTTCACAGTAATGTGAGAGACAGTCCCTGACTACATGATGATATATTCATACTGATTCGTGTCAGTATTAAAGGCTTATAATTCTTTATTATAGGTTTCGATTCTAAGTAGATGCACACGAACCCTCCTCCCGTCTTTGAGTCGACTTAGTATTTAGATAATGCATCCTAAACCGACTTTGCCTGACCGATTCTATGTATGGGAACAAATTGTGCGTCAAAATAAAGATCACCATCCGTATTCTTGATGTACATAAGCCATTGCAGCAGCTAATTTGTGCAAATAACTGTATGCTATCTTCTGTGAAGCGAAATAATACTCTACCTTTTCAACCTTGGAGTTAAAGAATTCAGCTCTCTTCCGATCTTCTTCCTCATCCATATTATTTAACCAGCTAATCTATACGTTTGGTGACCATATTCTCAGTGACGGAAGAATCCTCTAGTATCTTCAGCCTTGGAGTTAAAGAATATAGTTTTCTGTACGCTTTTACGATCCGATCCTTCTGCTTTCACGTATCTCTTTTAACATTCCTATATTAATAATAGGGGAATCTACATGTTTTGCGATCATACCCCCGGTAACAAAAGACAAGAATCATGAGCTACTCCATGAAATACAGCTGTTAAATAATGGTGATATAAAATTCTTGTATCAACATATTCAAATAGTTTTTCACAAATATAATATTTAGTGGCGGAAGAAAAATTTAATTTCTGCTCATCCGTTAATGTGTTTCATAAGTTTGTTAATCTTATAAATTTATCCAATGCTTTCAAATACATCTTTTAAGTAATATACAAATTTTGAGGCAGCATCTGGACCTTTATATGTGTACGGTTTTGATGGAATAGTGGAAAGGAGATCTTTAGGGATATTCTCAGTACGGTAACCTAAACATAGCAACACTAGATCATTGGTGTGTGGTGTTGGTACTGATACGTGTATGAACTACTAGGGTCTGATTTCCAGCCTTGTATACTTGATCAAATACTTTCGAAATCCTCATAAATGACCAAATCTAATGGCAATTGGCGTTGGGGTGGGGTAGCACCGGGGAGGCGGCGTTCATATCCGTCATTTTGATCAGCCAGAAAAACCTTTTATATCTACTATAAATATCGTCCTCCAAGGGATTCCTAATATCATCCAGTGTAAATATTAGGAATCGCAGTTATTTATAGAGTAATTTTAACCGTGGAGGCTATACGAGAACAGAATATGGGTTTTCTCAAATCCTCAAACATGTTAATGTTCCTAGAGCGACTATTAAACATTATGTTACTAGAAAAGATAAAGAAGCAGAGGATTTGGTGATCAAGGTAATGGGAAGAAAACCCATACTTCCTCTTGAAATTGAGGAAAAATTAGTTAACTAATGTGTAGTTATGAGGGGGAAAATGTTTTGGGGTGTCATCAAAATATATCAAAAGAATGTATTTTCAACTTGCAATAAAAATAATCTACCTCACCCAATTTTCAATCGATAAAGGGAGTGCTGGTAAAAAAGGGCTTTGGATTTTTAAGGGGGTACTCTCAACTTTCCATAAAGGAAACCCTAACCCATTTCCTCAGCAGAGAAAATGTAAATGCGTTCTTTGAAATTTATGAAAAAGATATGAAAAAATTTAAATGTTTATCAAGCTGTTTGTTTATCTTGGTTGAAAAATGAATTACATTGGTGCAACATAAATCAAGTAAAGTGAATGCTTTGAATGATTAAAGAAAATAGATTTCTACTTTGACATATGCAGAAAGAGAAGCCATGGTAACTATTTCGACATGATTGATAGCGACAAGCATTTTTGTTCCACTCTTGTTAGTTTTCCCCGGACAAAACGTGAAAGTGGAATTACTGCTGGATGAGGTGCCTCCGCGCACTATTGCAGCATGAGACCCTTTGGGCTGGATCCAGACAGAAAGTTTCACAAAATGGTTCGAACATTTTAATATCGTTTTTAAACCTATTGTTAATTACCCACATCTATTAATCCTAGATGGTAATTATTCTCATACGAGGAACCTCAAGGTGATATAAATGGTGCGTGGGAATGGCATTTCCATTGTGTGTCTTCCGCCTCACACAACACACAAGATACAACCCCTTGATGTGGTTTTAATGAACCCCTTTAAAGCCTAATATTATCAATAAACTGAAAGTTGGTTAAAGTAACATGAAAATAAAGTCCTGACATCTTACCAAATCAGTTAATCGATAGGTAAAGCCTATTTAAAATTAGAAACAATACAAGTTGCCATAAATGGATTTCGCAAAACAGGGCTCTTTCCATTAAAAAAAATTTTTTTTTAATGAATATGAATTCACAGAAGATGCTAGATAAAATCTTATCACCAATAGTTCTTCATTTATTGGGCCAATGGACAGTAGCCCTGTTCCTGCAATTAGAAAAACTCCGCAACTGACGCTGGGTCATCTCGTCGTGGCTCTGTGGCTCTCATTACAGGGAATATGTAAAACAAACTGCATCGGGACGTTCAAAGAAAAGATAAAGTGTGAACAACGGTACAAAAAATATTAACCGTCCAAAAAGAACAAAAGAACAACCAAGGCGAGAAAGTATCGCTTCTTCATCATTTAGTTCTTCTACAGAGGAAGATCATGTAGTGTTGGTCACAATTGATGATTATGACAATGAAGATGATACTCAGTGCTAAACGTGGGTTATGCGCACTAAATGCCATGAATGTGTCATGAGGACTGTGCTGGTGAAAGTCAACATTGGAATTTATTCATTTGCTCTAACTTTTTGATTGGCTGAAGATTTGGATTTTTGGTTTTTCAAATACTTTTTCATAATGTGTTTTATTCTATAGTGTAAAGTTTTTAAAAAAATACATAGGCCTATTTGAACTTTCTGTACAATGTTTTTGGTAATATTGTAGGTGGACGATATAGAGAGCCCATACTGCTCAATTTCATCCACTACCGCAAATTTTTTTTTATTTTAAAAAGACTCAATTAAAACTTAAATTTGTATAATATTTTGTTAGTATTCAAGAATATTTATCGAGTCTCATCACAATATGTAATTAATTTTGTTTTACTTCAATTTGTTAGGATTTTATTCGAAGATGAATAAAGTTGGACGATAATAGGTTGCTTTCCCTTGACTTAATAATTTGTTATTTTGTAATTAAATGTCTTTACTGCGAATTATATTATTAGAGGAAATATAAACATCTCAAATAATATTTTTTTAGCACCGTATGCTACCTGTCCGTGTTATACGCATTTGTAATAATTATTACGCTAATGTGTTAGGGATGTAGAAGGTTGGATTTAGAAGGAGTGTAACTGCATTTTCCTGTAAGGCGAGCGGAAATCTATTTAGGAAAAACTACCGTTAATACACCCGACTGAGGCACGAACGGTGATCTTCCAGTATCGGTAGTTCAGTATATTGCGAGTGTGATGCCTTAGACACACTGGTCACCAAACAGGTCATAATATAATAATTGTTATTGTTTTTGTGAAAATTAACGTAAAATGTCAGCCGATAATAAACCATCTTCCAGATCTCCTTTAGTACAGTGATTAGTGATTACAAATTACTTACCAGAATCAGTAGGCACGCGACCTAATAATCTATTAGTTTGTTTTGCTGATTATGGGGAAGTCGGGGTTTGAAGTTCAGGTGGGTGTACCAGGGACTAAATTTTTTTAAACATATAAATAGTTTATACATTTCTCATGTTACAAATGTTAATAAATTTCCTATAAGTTCCAACATAATTTCAACCCCAAAAGTGTATAGCCTGGACCAATGGCTGTGGACCAGGACCGGAGGGTAGGGGGGGGGGG
>CABFVX010003178.1:21635-48122 GCA_902151425.1 Timema shepardi
ATAATGAGGCAAAGGCAGCTGTTAAAAAAATATTTTGAGAGACCACTCCCAAATAAAAGAGGGTTTCAGGAACTCTATTATAGTTAATTTGAGAAAATGTTATGCTCTTAGAATATATTATTTGTAGTGGTTTTTCATAGAAGCTATTTTGGGTGTTCCTCTCTCAGATTTTTTAAAAATTGGATGCCTTTAAAAATATTTTGTATTTATTTGGCAGATTTTTGGAAATATTATTTGCTATTTGGAGTATTATGCAAGGCTATCTTTAACTATTATATTCAAGAATATCAAAGGGGTGGGGGAACATATAAAGGGGGTAAAATTAATTTCAAGGGGAGCAAATTATTTCCGTGGGGAGGGCGTAATGTCCCCCTAACCACCACGGTTCCACCCCCAATGGCCCGGACACGTAGTAAAATGCGATGGAAAATAGAAACCAAACTAACCCAAGAGAGTAGGATTTAGAAAGGTATTTACATTAAAATATATCAAGGTTCCGTTGTCTGTCAAAGAGACCGCTGGCTCCTTTACTTCCCCTTCCTCCACTAAAGTGAGGTAGCTGGTTTCATAAGGTGAGCAAAATTTTCTAAAATATAAGTTTCAACAAATTTAATTTGGTATTGACAAAAATCTGCATACAATTTTCCTATTAATAAATACGATACTAGGATTTTGATCCAGTGGTCAATTTTAATCAAACCAAGTGGACCAAGATTTTGACAACTAAAAAACACTTTTTGGTCAAAATTTAACGTAAAAGAAAATTATTAGTAGACAATATTCAATTGGGATATAATTTATTAATTATCAAGAGTAAATTTTAACCAAGCAAAATATGTTCAAGGTTGGACAAAAATTAGAAAATAAACAAACATTACCCTATTTTAATGAAACTATTTTAGGTACTGTACATACATGTTTATTCCCTTTTTAGCACAAATATATAACTTGTCACGTAGTGCCACATTAACTTATCTACGGACTAAACTAGTCAAACACAATCACATCACTCTCCCCTGGGGTTAAATTGTTCCTGTGACTTGTTTTAACTGTGCCACGTATGACCAACTTATTACTCGTATATCAGATTTCAAACAAACTTGGTATAGGCCTACATATATCACTCCTGGTATATCAATCACATATTGATATTTATTTCTTGAAGTTTATATTAAATTGAGCAATATTTATTTTCAAAACTTAAAAGAAGGAATATTTTGATTAGATTTTATTATTATTAGCACCGCGTCTCACTACCCGTACGCGTTATACACACGCTAATGTGTATTAGTAGGGTGATTGCGAGATTAAATGGAGGACCTACAGTTTAACGTGGGATCCGAACCACGGTGGAGACCTGGCATGCCACACATTCACAAGTTGTGATTAATACACGTCTTGTCAGAGGTGAAGAAAGGGTTTAGCAATCAGATAAATCTGTACCGGGACCGAGGATTGAACCCCGGAACCCCAGCGCAGAAGTCCGACACCTTACACCTAGACCACTAGGTCACCGATTAGATTTTACTTAAGCTTTGTACATGGTAACTTACATAAATTAGTAAATATTTTATGCTAGTAATAAGTACGATTTTGGCTCTGCTACCAATATTATCTTGCCCACTAGTGTGAGTAGTATATTATAAGGCTTTCTTTAGAGAAATACTTCAACAATACTTTTTAAAATTAAAACAACAATAAATCTAGCTAGCCAATTTTAATATACAATTTAATTATCGCCTAGAAAATGTGTATTCTTATCTCATATATATTATTTATCATTGTTATTTTTGAGCACAATAATGTATATAAACAAAATTCCTAATTTGATTTGGTCATGCTTGTTTAGTCCAGAACCCTATACAGTACTAATACCTCATAGACTACTTGTGAAATTATATATGAATCTCTCTCATCTTTTGTCTACCACTATCACTGGCAACACTGTAAGTGCATTAGTGAAGTGTATAAATAACGTTTGTAATCCTATCAAGCAAAAAGGGTAATTAGTGGGGAAAGCAAGTAACTCTGCTGCGAAGGTAAAGAAAAGGGGGCGAAGGAAAATAAAGTTTACTAGACATTTCTCAAGATATTCAAGTTTGATAGTTTCAGCTCGACCATGCTGCTACGTGGTGTCGGATGCTATAATTATAATTATTTAAAATTGGTCTTATGGAGGAATCTTACTAGATAGTTTTGCCTACGTGTTTTTTTTCTCAGAGGAAACAAATATTCATGAAAATAATGTTTGTGGCTTGCACTTTCTTAAAACTACTATCCAAGGTAGATAATACATTTTTTTTAAATATTTATACCATTTATTTTTTAATTAAAAATATAGAAAGCAAAAGACTAGAGCAAAATTAAGTTTTATTACCACGGTTTGAAGACAAGAATAGTATGAAAATGTGACCAAAGTAAACCAAAGATATATATATTTTTTTGGATCAAACTAACCATGCACAGTGTTCAAACATAGTGCTACGCAAGTAAAATTGAAACTAGGAACAATAGTAAAAGTGAGTGTTTATTTCCCATCATATGCACACCAAAATTCCCTGAATCTCATAATATTTTTTAAACTTATATTTAAAAACGTGTCCGACACCTTAGCTTAGTCGGCAGCTTGCTGTCTACTGAGCTATGGGTCCCGGGCTCATTCCCAGCATGGCCGAAAATTTATCATTGATGAAACTATGGGTTTACCCTTTCATATTGATAAATTAACTACCGGGGACTAGATATTGTGCTTGTCCTGTCTTAAGTTATATTATAAGCCATATGAAGCGACTACAGGCCTAACAAGTCGGCAGTATAAAATATATTTCTCGAATAAAAAATTGACCTAGGCTACAGGCTGGAAATAGTAATGGATGTAAGTAAATTTTAAAAAGTTTATGTTTTCTACATAAATCTGTAGTGTTTTACTAACCTATTTTTGACTACCCTCCTAAATCCAATAGTTGTTGTTGACTTAGATATTGGTTCAAGAAAAAGTTTTAATTGATTCATTGGAAGAGAATAGCATCGATATTGTTTCTGTAGATTTAAAATAGGTCACGAGGTTTTAACAACAAGTCATAATTGTTTAAAACAGAGGTCTAATAGTAGTTTGGTAGTCGCAGCATAGCTCGTAGCTTCCCCTTCCGCCACCACTATCCATGTTTGAAGTTATGGGGTTGAACAAATAAAACTCTTTTATTTGGTATTAATATGTAAAGCTGGAAGATGGGGTCTGAAAGTTTATATTATACTCTTGACTTAAATTGCTATGGGCTATGCCCGCAAAACATTCAGAATGCTACACATTTCTCTGAAGCGACCAAATAGCTCTGCCACCAACAAGTCGGGGATATATTTATAACTTGTCTTGGTTTGTTTGATCTTCTTTAAATGAAAAACTGAACACACTTATTATGCTACACATTGTTTTAGAAATAAGTCAACTTTCATAGTGAAATATAAATATTTGTATTGTTATTACCGCTTATATATTTTGTTGAATTATATTTACTCTAAATTTCTGTGTGGATATTTTATTTGTCGGTTGTGTAACTTTATTTCTAGGCACTATTTTAGCTACGATTACGCTATGTTCACAATAATTATTAAGAATTAATCTCCAATGTGATGTAATTTTATTGTAAGTTTGTTTTCAATAATTTAAAATATTTATTTGAAAATAGTATACTGTGATTTAAAATAAATAGTACGGTATTAACGTGGATTGCTTCCTACATTATAGTTTGGAGTTTTTATTAAAAAATTTGTCATCAGTAAATTAGACGCAAATTAATATTTATATGAAAGTCACGCATACATTGCTATTTATTATGTAAACGACTCTTGAGGTATTCATTTTGAACGTTTGAACCACCTTAAAATTATTTCGCATTTTCAAAATATATCCATAATCTGTAAACTACCCTTAGTTTTAAAGCTATTATTAAAATCAAAAGTAATTATCAACTAGGTAATATATAAATATTAATTTTGTATTAAATACATCAAACCATTATGTCTGTTTACCCAGGTACAGTCAAGTAGACCAAAAAACAATCTTTTTTTTAGTTCTGGGGCTCATAAAAGTCAATATCCACTCTAATCTTGGGATCGAGAACTATCACTATTACTATATAAGAAATTAAATATTCAATCAGTGTACTTTTTTATTAGGGGGTGTTAGATTCGCCTTTTTTTAGTTTATTTTAGTGCATAAGTTTGTATCAAACATAACTTAAAGAAGCATGTACACTTATTATACCATGAAAGGTATTATCTTACAGTTGTACCACATGACACCTAAATAAATATAAACATAAAAATATCCCATAAATAACCATTTCCCCAAAATTTATCCCTCTAGCCGCCACTGCAAGAAGCACTCAATCACCATGAGCTATTCACCCTGGGAGGCAGACTCCTTACTAAATACCTAATCTTAACTAATATTTAACCGGCTAGTAAGTCGGTGAGCAATGACATGATTACAACTCTGGACTTACAAATGATGGAAATTGACTCCCAAAATACCCTTTTCTTACCTGTGTCGTACTCTCAGCCTATAGTGGGATGGGGAAGAAAGGTACACTATGGAGAATAGCACAAGTATAACAATATGAACACATTTAAAACACGAACTAAAATAATTTAATGTAAGAATGTCTCCCGATTGGACGCGACCCTGATTTAATGCATGGAACAACTTTAAAATATCTACCAAATTTACAAATTCAAACCATCTATATTCAATTTAGTTCCTCGCATTAAAATGTATATGAACATTTTATCAAAGTGTTTGTTAAATATTTTTATTTTAAACATTCTTGATTTTATCTAAAAATATTTTATTTTAATGCCTCATCTAAATTCTGAAGTTACTTGTAAGTTTATTCTCCGAAACTTCTTCAGTACAACATTTTAATTCCAAATACTTTTCCAAGTAATGGAAGTCATAAAACCTAAATTCAATTTTATAAAATACAATTAATTTGCCCTGATTTTTGAGTCAGATGGTATCGGATTGTCAACTATCAAACAAATAATTATTTTTAAGCCTTTAAATTCTTATATTAACAATGGGAGCTATTTAGTCAGTCTATACGGCGTGTTAAAACTATTTTTAATCCATGTCTCCTCACCTCTTCAGAAACTGTGGCAATCACGTGCCAAGGAAGATAAACGAATCTCCAATTCAAAACGTCGAGAGAATTTGTAATTACTAACACATCAATTTTGGTGTCTTCAAAAACAATTAAAACGTTTTCGTGTAAAAGACTATCAGGTTCTATTTATTTATTTAACTTGTCATATGGCCTACCTATATTACCTAAGTTTCTTGTTAATGATCTTCTTGAGTAAGAAAAAAATATCACCTAAGTTTTCTTCGCCCACCACTTAGAAAAATACATGGGAATATATGTATCGGTCTCATCAGTGGAAACCATAAGTTTATTCACGGTTTAACTTGCTTCTCAGTATGTAGCCGATTTCATCATATAACTCTTACTCATCATTTTTAATTTACAGTTTATCTTGTGAACGGACCAAACCATGTATTTTCCTAGAAAATCACAAAGTACTACCATGTTAAACTTATTCAAAGTGATATTGATCATATTAAACTGCAAGGCTCGAAATTTCCAGTTGCCAGGTCACCATTAGCGACCAAAAATTTGAGTCTGGCAACTAAATTTGTTCAATCCCAGGTCCTGGCACAGATTTATCTGATTACCAAACCCTTCCGTCACCTCTAACAAGACGTGTATTAATCACAACTTGTGAATGTGGGAAATGTCAGGCCTCCGCCGTGGTTCATATTCCACGTTAAACTGTAGGTCCTCCATTTCATCTCACAATCACTCTACCACCACACATTAGCGTAAGTGCGTATAACCCGAACGGGTAGTAAGACGCGGTGCTAAAAATAATAATAATAATAATAACTTTTTTTTTTACGTGTTTCAAATGCATCCGAATTATATAGGCTCAGATTCTCGTGTCTCAAATCAGTGTGTATAAGTGCTTTGGAAGGCGCGTGCTTTCAAACCAAGATTGCAATCTATATCAACAGATGTGAGTAAATTTGTTTTCGACACCTTGGATTGGCCTCCCAAAGAAACAAATTCTTCAATTTGGGATAGAAGAAATGAAGCAGCCCTTCATATACTTGAACCCAAACCTGTTCAGTGAGAAAGTGGATTTTATCTTAGCAGAGTGGGCAGAATACAAACTCTTGTTCTCTTTCCTGACTTTGAATCAGACGCTATAGAAGATTTATAGTGAAAATTATCCAGCAATATTTCCTAGGCTGCTCCTGATTGTCACATTTTGTGCTGTTCTACCATTGAGCATAGCTTCATGGGAGAGAAGCTTCAGCTTGCTCCAGATTGCCAAATTTGGTGCTGTTCTACTAGTGAACACAGCTTCATGTGAGAGAGAGCTTCAGCTTGATTTAGAATGTCACATTTTGTGCTGTTTTACCTGTGAGCACAGCTTTATGTGAGAGAGGCTTCAGCTTACTCTAGATTGTCACATTTTGTGCTGTTCTACCATTAAGCACAGCTTCATGGGAGAGAAGCTTCAGCTTGCTCCAGATTGCCAAATTTGGTGCTGTTCTACTAGTGAACACAGCTTCATGTGAGAGAGAGCTTCAGCTTGATTTAGAGTGTCACATTTTGTGCTGTTTTACCTGTGAGCACAGCTTTATGTGAGAGAGGCTTCAGATTACTCTAGATTGTCACATTTTGTGCTGTTCTACCATTGAGCACAGCTTCATGGAAGAGAAGCTTCAGCTTGCTCCAGGTTGCCAAATTTGGTGCTGTTCTACTAGTGAACACAGCTTCATGTGAGAGAGGCTTCAGCTTGATTTAGAGTGTCACATTTTGTGCTGTTTTACCTGTGAGCACAGCTTTATGTGAGAAAGGCTTCAGCTCGCTCCAGATTGCCAAATTTGGTGCTGTTCTACCAGTGAACACAGCTTCATGGGAGAGAGGCTTCAGATTGATCTAGAGTGTCACATTTGGTGCTGTTCTACCAGTGAACACAGCTTCATGTGAAAGAGGCTTCAGCTTGCTTTAGATTGTCACATTTTGTGCTGTTCTACTAGTGAGCACATTTTCATGGGAGAGAGGCTTCAGCTTACTCCAGATTGTCACATTTTGTGCCATTCTGCCAGTGAACACAACTTTATGGGAGAGAGGCTTCAGCTTGCTCCAGATTGTCACATTTTGTGCTGTTTTACCAGTGAGAACAGCTTCATGTGAGAGAGGCTTCATCTTACTCCAGATTGTCACATTTTTTGCCATTCTGCCAGTGAACACAGCTTTATGGGAGAGAGGCTTCAGATTGATCTAGAGTGTCACATTTTGTGCTGTTTTATCAGTGAGAACAGCTTCATGTGAAAGAGGCTTAAGCTTGATCTAGAGTGTTCTACCAGTGAACACAGCTTCATGTGAGAGAGGCTTCAGCTGCCAAAAAAGTTTAAAGACGGCATATAGGAACTCTCTCAAGACTGATACACTGCATGATTTGCTCAACATTTCTGTAATTGGACCCCCTTTGTTAGAGTTTGATCCAACAACTTAGATTGACAATTGGTACTTCAGTGTAGAAAGGCTACGCTACATAAAATCATAAAGTGCTAGAATAAACACATTTTTAAAAATTGATAATATTTTTCATAATCATCAATATAAAATAGTGGCGACCAAAAATTTTAATCTAGCTAGTGTCTTCAGACTTGAAATTTCATGCCCTGTATTAACAATTAGAAAGGTGTTGTAAAAAGGTAAAGTTTTTAAAGATATGCGTCTTTGCTTCACTAGTAGATTATGATATTCCTTCAAGTTTTTTATTTTGTATACTAAGTTTTTGTTATATTTGGATGAGATGTTATCAGTGGTATATTATTTTTCGGTATAGACTTTACTTTCACGGATTCTAAAATCCCTCCCATACATTTGTTGCAACAATCATCAAGACCAACATGTTGTAGTTTCACTCAGGTAGTGCAATCAATATTATGCATTTTGAAAATAAATACTTCTATCACAAAGATAAATTAACAGAAAATTATACTGGATGTACAGTAAATACAGAATATAACAGATTTAGCCTCCCTTATCCTTGGTTCGTAAGTTTTACAGGGGAGAAAGGTGTAGCACATTAGGCTAATCATCTCAAGGTCAACAATATTATCTTAGTGTTCGAAAAATGACTGAAATAGTAATCTATAAATACACAGGATGTGTTTTGATTGGTGCCAAATATTCTAGGGGCGTATTCTCATCGACCAAACATTAAGAAACGATCATATAAGCATGGGTCCAGAAACGTTTAGTTTTATAGTTATTAAAGGTTTCACTCAAATGTGGATTGGTCGTGGGGGATCCATTGAATAATCTGCTTGACAACCAGATTAAAATCCTGTATATATATAGTCTCTGGGGACATTTAAAGTTTATTTTCTACGCAACTCCTGTGCCTCATGCTGAGGTTTTAAGAGAGCGTATCGTAAGTGGATGTGAGTAAAAGAGTTACACCCCAGGTGTATCCAACGGAGTACGACAAAGCATGGAACGCAGGCTCAGAAGATGCCTCTAAACAAAACGCCACCTTTTTAGACAATTCTTGTAAGAAAATAGCTATGCCTTGTGTTTTTGTTTGTTTCTGTTAAATTTTAGCTTGTTTAGTTATTGCATTACTTCTTCTGTTGGATTGATTATAAATTTTACAATAAAAATATTCTTATCTCAGAAAATAAGCGTTCCCTCACATAATGTTTATATGCACTTTATATAGTGTTTGGTAGGCGAAAATACGCCCCTAGAATATTTGACACCAATTAAAATACATCCTCTATACAACTGAACTAAATATTAAGACCTTTGTAAGTTGTGCTTTTCTTCCCAGAAAATCCGTCGAGAGGCAGGAGGACAGGAGGGCAGGTGGAATGAACGTCAATCTTGTAAAATTTTATTTTGTTAGTGACGGGGAGGTAGAGATTCAAATTCTTGCCTGAATTATAGAAAATGGTTTTTCCTAAATTATTTATTCAATTCCTTTTGTGAAAATGTGGATGTAATTCCTTTAAATTCCACCCTCTTCATTCCTATCTCACCAGTGTGATTAAATAAGGTTAGACTGAATGCGCCTTAAAAAGCGGCGGAGAATAGTATCCGAGGGAAATATTACTTTATTTTCTCCCTCAGATATGGCCTTATACAGTACACGAGCTAGCCATTGTTGTTCAAAAGACATAATCTAGAGCTAGCCTTGTTTATTCCATTGGAACTATTCACCATGTGGTCGGGTTGAATGTTGAATGTTGAATGCCTAATATACGAGCTGTTTCTAAACTCTCCACCCAAACATAAACCAGAGAATATGTAGGCAGAAAGAAACAGAAAGTCCTAATATAAAAATGTCTGGAAAAGTTATCTTGCACTACTAAATGAAAGTTGAAGTTGGACACAACAACGCCGGGAGTACGCAGCTGTAGGTACGTACGTGTATAACAAGTTGCCTATTCACATGCGGGTACATCACAGCAGATGTTCAAAACTCCCTCCTTGACTTGATCACAACAGTATCCGTCAGCTGCATTGGGCGCGGGCTCATCCTTTGGACACGTTGCTCGCAGCCGGGCACTTCTGCCCACCTAGTGATATGCAACTTGATGTACAAGTACGTACTTACATTTGTGTACTCCCGGCGTTGTTGCGTCTAGCTTCAACTTTGAATTAGTATTTGTGCAAGATTACTTTTCCGGACAATTTTTACAAGGACTTTCTGTTTCTTCCTGCCCTGGTTTAGGTTTGAGCAAAGTGTCTAGAAACACCGTGTTTTGGCAACTATAGTTAAATTTCTTAGTTATAATGTTATTTGTATTTAGATTTATTCTGTTACTTGTTTACTAAATGTCCGGTCTTTGATACGAGTGTTAAGTGGGTAAGTAATATTATTGTCATAGACTAGGGTTGGCTAAACTATGGCACGTGGAACTCACTGCACTCCAAAGTTGTTGTTTTTTGACACCTAAAAATATAACTTTTTAAATTTCTTACAAATTTAATTTTGGTAGTTTATTACCGTCACGAATTCAATATTTTTTCCTTTCTATAAATAGCATGTAAGTTTTAACATTTTTATTACGTGTAATAAATAAGAAACATCATTAAATTGATTTCTTTAATATATCTAAACCATTGTTCTCCCTATTTGTAATATATTTGTTTGCATTAATAATACTCGTATATAGCTATAATTAACTATGTAACTATAATATTAAATCTAAAAAAATTATATTATAACTATAATATATTATATAAATTAATAATGATTATGAATGAATCCATTTTCGCACCAAAATTTCACTGAAAATTATAAATACTTTGGATATGCGTTTCCAAAAAAGGTTCATCCACCCTGATAATAAAAGTTGTATGGTTTTTAATACCATATTTTTATACCCTATTTTATGTCATGGTTCCAGAACCAATCCTAGGCTTTGTTATCTAAAACCGTAAAACCTGTCATGAGATTATCTAGGGCCTTACTGGCCACATTGCAGCAGGTTAAACGATAATCAGTTTTGTTTCTTACATCGCGTCTTACTGCCCATCCGGAATATTTAGATATTCACACCAATTGAATAGTAACGAGCGAGTAATGTAGGAATTCATATTATAATTACGTTTCAAAAACATCAAATTTTTTCAAACACACGTCAGTGGCCGCGTAGTCTAATACGCGAGTCTCGCAGTAGATTAGACTGCTGATGACGGGGATAGCAAGGTTTGAATCTCGGTCTTGTGTACCGAGGGTGGTTTTTCTAAAATGATTTACCACTCTCTCCACGCAAATGCTGGTCCCCTTCCTCTGAATATAACCTTATTCCTAAAACCATTAACTTAATTAGTACATAAGCATACAACCCGAGTGGATAGTAAGACGCGATACCAAAAATCTTTGTTTTCAACTATTAACATATAAATTATTTATTTTAATTCACTTGAAGTGTTTTACGTGCATTTTCTGAACCGAATGAATTTATTCTAGAACAAACACTCAGCCCCCGACCGCTATTTCATTCCTGTAACAGGGGAAGCCCACAGTTTACCAATGATAATTTTTTCAGCCTTGCCAGGAATCGAACCTGGAACCCTTAACTCAGTAGACAGACATGCTACCAACTGAGCTAAGGTGCCGGACTGATATGACTTCTATTAATTTATTTGGTCTGTTATTAAAATACTTGTCACTTTCATGTTTTCAATTTAATAAATCACTTTGTGTCACAAGTATATCAAACTTTATCATAGTATATTATTAACTTGGCTGTTTAATGTGACGCAAGTAATTGCAAGATAATAGGCTGCTAAACATATATTTACTTCAATCTTTCTTATACTCATAAAATAGTTTTTCTATTTATTTTAAATAATCATTATTATTATCATGAACAGTTTCCAACCACTGGCTGGATTTGTTTGTAATATAACTATCTCCACCGCCTCCTTTCCTCCACCCTCACCCAGTCCTTCCCTCTCTCCTCCTTACTCCCTGCAATCCCTTGGTCTTCCTCTCAGCCTCTCACCTCCATATCTGATATCCTCCTGGACTTCCTTTCCGAAATAACAGTTATTATTTAAGTTTTAACCATAGTATTCAAATAAAATAATGTTTTGTTCGTGTTTCCTACACCTACAAGATTCCTAGCCTTTGGCGCACTTTACGATACATCATGAACCATGGGAGATAAATTTACATTTTATTAATTGAGAACTGGAATAAATTACTAGTTAAAATTAGTATGACCAATTTAAGGATCATTATTACTACTACTGGCTTTTGTTTTAGAGTAGTTACCTCAGGGCATGTCAGTTTCTAAAGGTTTATTAAGACCACGTCTTAATAACTGTTCAGGTTATACACATATGTCATAATTACGCTAGTGATTTAGGGATGAGGAATGTCGAATTTTAGAGGAAGTATACTCGCACTTGCGAGTAGGGAGAGTAGCAAACCATTTATAAAAAAACCATCCAACGTAGATCCAACTAGAATTTTAAGCAAAATCTATTTGTCATTGGCAGTCTAGTCTATTGTGAGAGCGACGCCTTGAGCCGTGCGGTCACCGAAGCAGGTATACGGTGTGTGTGCTAATAGATTTAAATTAACAGAGAAACTATATTTTATTTCGACAGTGTTGACAAAAAATTGTAGGATTTTTGGTAAACATTCTCATGGGAATGTAGTGTGACTCTCATATAACCCCCCAAGTTTGTGACTACTTGGGCTGGGATACCAGTAGAAATCTCCTGTAGACTGCGGTGTATTGAACGTGAGCAACCAGCTCATCAGAAGCGTCAGAATGGTTGCCTACTCGCTATATCTCGCGGCGCTATGTTCATTGTTCCCGCGACACGCCCGGCCGGCTTCACTCTCAGGGCTGTGACAGTAGATTGATTATTAAGTTAATAATAAATAACCTCAACTCTAAAGTTTGGTGAATTTCGCTACATAAAGGGACGTACATTATTAATATTGTTTGTTCAAGCACTATTGGCAAGAGGAGTTGCTTTAATAATTCTTTGGAACACGCGAAGTTGGAAATGCTGACTAGATGTCAAGCTCGTCTAGTTTGTTTAGTGATGGGTGGTTTGAGCTCTAATCCTGGCATGGTATTGTGAGAATGTGTTTCTTGATGGGGTGGTTTGAGCTCTAATCTTGGCATGGTATGGTGAGAGTGTGTATCTGATGGGGTGGTTTGAGCTCTTACCCTGGCATGATAATGTGAGAGTGTGTATCTGATGGGGTGGTTTGAGCTCTTACCCTGGCATAGTATGGTGAGAGTGTGTTTCTTGATGGGGTGGTTTGAGCTCTAACCCTGGCATGGTAATGTGAGAGTGTGTATCTTGATGGGGTGGTTTGAGCTCTTACCCTGACATGGTATGGTGAGAGTGTGTTTCTTGATAGGGTGGTTTGAGCTCTTACCCTGACATGGTATGGTGAGAGTGTGTTTCTTGATGGGGTGGTTTGAGCTCTTACCCTGACATGGTATTGTGAGAGTGTGTTTGTGTATTTCTTGATGGATTTGATTAATGGTGAGAGTTCATGAAACCCACACCAAGCCTCCAGGGTGGGGGATTATCCTATCGGCTGTCCGCGACTGCATATTATATATATATTACCAGCTACCCTTCATTTTCTCTATTCGCAGCCTGAGGACTCGCTGCGCCGTGGAAGGTAGGGCCTCACGAATCATGTGTAGTGAGAGTGATTTTTTCTAAATAGTTTCTTACTATTCCTCTATGTAAATGAGGGTACGTTTGTTATAAATTGTACTTTTTCACCCCAACTACATTTGTATGGTTAAATTAGGACTGCCTAGTTGAGTAGTAAAACGCGATTCAAAAACAATGAATCCAACAATTATTATGTTGTAGGCCATACGTCTATTCAAATTTCATATACAAACAATATGGTTAGTAAATAGCTGTATTCATAATAATAATAATAATAATAATAATAATAATAATAATAATAATAATAATAATAATAATAATAATAACCATTTCCTGTAGTTTAGTGCTAACCAACAGTCGAAAAACTTATATCAGGTCAGCAATGTAAAATACTTAAGACGACAACATTTATTCATTAAACCCATTTTTCAAATGTTTGCCTTCCTGTTTTTTGTTTGTTTGACGCTATTTATCCAAAAAATATTCATTTAATAAAGACGGGATTTTGTGTTGTACTTCTTATTTTTACGGAAACATGGAAAGCTTTGTAGCATCACTATCTCGTCAGCGAAGCGAAATAGTGACTAAAATCCAGGACGTACGTAGTAAAAATGCGTCATTTCTGATTGGCGTAGGTACACACAGGATAGCATTTTATAAAAGCAGGGGAAAATGGGTGGGGAAGGGTTCGATTAAATTTTCTCCAGACATACGTTTTATAAAACTTTGCCACTGCATCCGTATATTAACTATCGTGTCTTCGCTGTACGCTGTATTCTGTAGATCTGATTCCTTACTACAACTATACGTTAATATGTAACCTCGTAGGAATATGAAACATTTCCCTCGCTCACACGTGTGTGAAATTGTGTTTTTGGTAGTTAAGATGATTTGCTGGAATAATAATCTTAGTTAATTTCGCCGACTTTAATGAGAGAGATGCTGCGGGAAAAACCTACTGTAAAATAACCAAATAGCAAAACAATAAATTGTTGAGCAAAAATTCCAATTAGTAAATGTTGACACTGAGCTGAAATAAGAAGTATAGTCACTAAAACAAAAACCATTGCAATTATTTATATACCACACATCAAAAGGAAAAGTATTTTTTTAAATATTTTAATGAAGAAAATAATAGTTAAAGACTTTATTAGTAAGAGTTGTACTTACTTGCTCTCTGAGTGTGTCTCTACTATTATGATTAAAGTCAAACTCAGCCAATATAGAGTTGGCACTACAAGTACAACGGCCTATAAGAGCCTAAGAGGGCTACATTTTTAGTAGTTATTGAGAAAAAATAATTTTGTATTACGATAAACTCGAGAAGGGTCATGAATACCTGCCTGTCCAAAGGTAAATTTACAAGAAATGTTGATATTAACAACATGACCAATATAAAGGCCATCCAAATTAAACCTACGTCAAATATGAGAATATGGGGCACTAAAAGGTTTCGAATTTTGTCATAATCATAATAAAGCTGGTTAGGAAAGAATTTATAATAATAATAATAATTAGATGGATTTAATGGAGAAACCAAGGCTACCGCCTTATATTAGACTTAATATACAATTAATTGTGTTAAAATTGTTACTTAAGCCATCATATACATTTTTTTTAACTGGATCATATCAAAATAAGATGTTTTAACGTATCATAGAACTATAGTGAAAATATTGTTAAGGCGTGTGGGATAAGAGAATATATATTTTACCCAAGCCTAACGTGAAGCTAGCACAGACGCACATACACACCAGTATCACACAAGTTTAACACCCCTACATTACGCTACTGAGTTCACACCCGCTGGCTACGTTCATAGTTGACCTTGAAACAATTGTATTCAAAGTGCCTTTTATCATTGGTTTGGGTAGTCCATGAATGAGAAGCCGAAACAAATTAATTGGAGTAGTGGTTAGAATTATGAAGTGGAATAAATAATGTCGAGATTCATTTTGAACGTATAGTGAAATTATTATTTGAGTTGCGTGAGCCTATACGTGGAGAGAGGTATTGTGGGGGACTGGAGCTCAATAGTTTCTTGTCTTCAAAGGGCTTATGTCAGTTTGGACATACGAGTCTCTCGTCGTTGGTTGTCTCTCTATTCACACGAGCGACATGTGACTGCATGTTTTAACCTGCAGGGACCCCCAAACTTATTGAACTGGAGGGTACAATATAGGAAGAGCTAGGTAGGTCAGATCGAAAAGGCACATACATTATTACATCTCATGGTCATAGACTCAAACATGACTTAATGTAAGTTGTGCAACCCGCTCAACTGACGTCTTATGAGGAACTGCACACACTCAACTTTACACATGGCTATTTTGATAACACACATCCAATACCGCCCCAGCTCCACATGATGGTATGTATATCGGTAGTTGTGGACTGGACACAGGTAACATCATCGTTTTATTTGTTTAATTTTGTTAGAATGGTTTTGTGTATTTTTTTACGCAACATAAACTATATTTTACTAAAACACACTAATTTGAGAACCAAGCAGCGACTCAAATATAAAATGTATTCTAATATTGTGTGTCAAACATTGTATTTGTATCATTTCGTGAGGTTCAACGCACGCCAAACAACACTGGGAAACCGTTGTTTTAAATCAAAATATCAATCTCCTCCCTCCCTACATCTAAAAATATTTTTCAAACAGGATTCATGTTTGCTTTTAGATAAGAAAAGCGCCGAGGGAACCGCGTTAACGGTTCTCCTTCTCTTTCTAAAAATGGTTTGTGTAACAGTGGATTAGGGGTGTGGGGGAGGGGGAACAACCTCCTCTCCCGCGTCCCTTCCACAGACAACTTCCTGTGACGCCAGACCACACAATGTGCGGCGCTCGAGAAGCAATGTTTATCTCACAGTCTCCATTCAAGAGAGAGTAGACAGTGGAGGGGCTACCATCACAACCATTTTCATACGGAGCTCGTGATCATTTGTCCTTGCTATTATTCTAAGCCTTTGTTTACAAATTTGAATAATATTTCCTGTTTTTATAGTTGTCAGTTTTAGTTTTATTTTGGTCACTTCTCACACCAATACCTGGAAAGTTAGGCATCACAGACAAATTGCAAAGCTTGTCTAGTCTGGTTGTCCGGAGACGGGGATACAATGGTTCGAATATCGGCTAGAGTAGCTCAGCCTGGATATTTTAAAATATTTATGCATCAAGAAAAACCTTAAACGTTTGCACCGAGTTTTGTATAAATCTGTTGAGATCTATGTTTCAATTAAGTATAATTTAAACAAAATGGCGTATCTCCTAATTAATTATCACATACAAACCTAATCACTCCGTTCCCTTATGTGATAGGCAAGAAACTTGTCTATAGCTAAAAAAAAAAAACGTACTTAAGCCATTTTCACTATCTTTCTCCACACTTCCCTATCCTTGCATACTCCCTTTGCTTCAACAACATCCACACACAGTCGTACATGCGCTATTATTGTTATAACTCTTGATGTTTCTTTTTTTCACACATTCTTCTACAACATTTAGTCACGTTTAACATGGCCTATTACTTCCTTTTGATCCACACACTCTTCCTTCATATATTTGTTTCGTCCCTAGATCCATACTCATCCTCTCAGCATGCGGAAACCAGCACAATACGCTTCTTTCATCTTTACTTATTGGATTCCCTTTCAAACCACAGTACTTCAGCACCCATTAATTACTAACTTTATCAATAAAAGTTTTTCCACAAACATTTCTTATATATCAACCACATTAACCTTGCTCTTGTGTTTCTCCCGATAAACCCACGCTTCAAATCCATCAAACAATGTTAGTGTTAACACAATTTTATATACCACCATCTTAGCCACTTTCGATACTTCATTCTTTGCAATAGTACACACACATCCACTACTCTCCTAGAATCATTCACCCATCTGTCGATTTCAACATCTATCCTTCCATTTTTATAGAACATTCGGCTCAGATACGCAAAATAATTCACTTGCTTTTACAATTTTACATCTATACTAAGCCGACAATCATTTACTGATACGTCCTTACCAAAAACTATTACGTTAGTTTTTGAGACATTTATCTATTCTGCCTGTCACCACATTAAGACGATTTAATGCATTCAGCAAGTCACTTTCATTCTCAGCCATTAATACGGCACCATCTGTATATAGTAGCACTCACACTCACATTGTCCATCTGTACACCAAACGTGTCCTTAAAAGTATCCCTCATACACTTATCCGTGAATACATTAAACAACCATAGAGACATAACACAACCTTGTTTAACACATTGCTCAATGTCAAACCATTCACTCAACGCCCTATCCACAATAATATATGCTCTTCTGCCATCTTGCACCGCTATCATTGCATTTACTATAGATACTGTTTGAAAAGGGTTTTGGACATTTGTCCGCATATAGAAATAAATGTTGTGTGTGTATTTGTATTCCGTCGAGGATGGAAAACATACGAACATTTGCTCCTATACACACAAGTGTGTATGGCCGTCGTGGACAAAAGTATGTTTATTGTTCAGTCGTGTCTAGACCCCCTCCTTGGTGAACCACTCTTTTTTTGGATTTCTCGCTGTTTTAATCCCTTTGTGCCTGGGACAATAGTGGTGTAGGATTTTCAAAAAAAAACCTGGCCTTGATAGAGGCTTTTCACAACACGCCATGCTTAAGGGACGTACAATGCATTGATTACAAGAGTAGGACAAAGAAAGTGGATGCATATGAAAGTAATTCTAAACTTTACGGTGTAAGTCCGCTGGGAGTTGAAAAAAAGATTAAATCGTTAAATACTCAGTTCCGCCGTGAATACAAAAAACTAGAGGACAGAAAACGCAGTGGATCTTCAGCAAAGAAGACTCAGTGGTTTGGGTCTCCAAAATTTATTGTTCCTGATACACCAATATGGACCAAGGGGAAGCCGGAGTACCGATGCTGAAGATACTGACGCACCGGAAAACAGAGAGGTAATGTATGGCTCAACTAGTACCCATAGGCGCCGGAACTGGGGGCGGGGGTTAGGAAAAATAGTGTAACAATTTACTTATATTCTCGCTACCAGTAACATTGAAAAAGCTTCATTAGACTCAACTTTTATCTGAATGGCTTAATATACACACATTCTGGTGTCATATAGGCCTACGTTAGAAAATATGGTCTTTACACTCACTGAACATTTTTATTATATGTTAATTGGTTTAACTTGAATAAAAGATTATTAACGGTTTTCCGTGATTATTTATTTAACAAAGTAAATACATATGTTTCATTATTATTATTATTATTATTATTATTATGTTGGGCCATTTAGCTCGTATTTAAGTACATATTGTATGTTAAATCGCTCCCGAAACGCGACCGGTGAGTAGTCGTCCAGTGCGCAATTCCAATAGAGGACATAGAGAGAGAGAGAGAGAGAGAGATACGTTCTTTCAGTTGCAGGCCTACAGTCTGATCACATCAAAACTGGGACACTTCATCAAAGTCGTTTAGTAAAAGAAGTTAGATCCAGTTTTCAGTAGGGAAACCAAGATACATTATCATGTACATTACAACATGAGTCCATTTGCGGAAAGCTTACCAGATAAAAGTACACAGCGATTAGCCTCTCTTCAACATCACCTGTCACAAACGTCCGTGTAGAGAACAGTAGATGGCCAATTACTGCACCCCTTCCATTTTCAACCTGTGCATGAGTTGATCCCAGCTCTCTATTTCGAACGCCGTAGGACACTATGAATTGCTGCTGAACCACCACACCAACACAAACCCAAATGCCGTCTTGGAGTTCCATTCGCAATAACCATTCTCCATCAACGTTTGGCTGGGTGTTGTGGGTGATATTCTACTTGTACCGTATGAAATGTCTGCATGGCTGCGAGGTGAAAACTACTTACACTTTCCACACACCATTCTCCCTCAACTAATGCAGGACGTTCCACTGAGGTCCTTGAAGTTGGCAGCACCACAAACGGCACAAATTATAAGACCTGTGCTAATATTTAGTACTGAATTTGTGACATAAGACTATCCTAGTCTCAAAATTTGTGCCACCATAGTTTTTGTGAAACTTATGCCAATATTTGGTGCTGAATGTGTGCCACAAGAATATTATATCCCTATAATTTGTGCCACGATAGTTTTCGTGAAAACACCAAAAGACAGCTAGCCAGCTAGCAGCACCCATAACTGCACAAATTCTGATACCTATACTAATATATAGTGCTGAACTTGTGCCACAAGAATATCTTACTCTCATAATTTGTGCCACCATAGTTTACATGAAAACACCCTAAAACGATAAGTTGTGTTGGCACCACGTTGTACTCAGCCCTGGCCAGCTCTCACTTCAAGGTTTACCCTAGTTTCTCCCGACTGTACTTCCTGTGATGTCATAGTGGTATCCTACTGGTGTCCACGAGAATTATTTGAGGTAACATAAAAGCTCAGACAAATATATGATTGCCATATATTTATGATCATAGATGAAAAAAAAGTCTAAGAACTTGAATATAGCTCTTCAATGTATTGATGAAATAATTTTTTAAATACACCATTTTCTTTTATTAACTAATGTTGTTGTTTTCAAAGTTTTTAAATACTTAATAAAAAGGATCTCATTTTATGTATTAGTTGTAGAATTGGTAATTGTATACATCTAAGACTAGATGAAGACTAATTTGAGGTACTTAATTCCTAGATGTTATAGTTTGCAGTTAATGCATTATTTTTACCATTATTTTACTAAAATAAATATTTAAAAAAAATGAATTTCTTTAACAAAGGTAAAAATTATGGCCCACTATGTATACATTGAGAATGCGAATACATAAAATTGTCATGTGCTAAGGTTGTGCCATATTTCTCAAATTATGTTCTGCTATAGTTTTTGTTTAAACGTATGCAAGCTTTGGGCGCTGCTAAATTCCTATTCAATACGTAGTGCTCAATTTGTGCCACAAATATAGTACATTCCCGATGCCAACATTAAATACCAAATTTGAGTCGTAAAGAATATCCCACACCTATTATTTGTGTCGTCATAGTTTTCATGATAAAACCAGTAGCTTCACGTTCAATAAGGAAGGTCGTTTAGAGGAATTGCACTTACATTTTTGTGGAGTTTGTTGTATAAAAGGGGGTGGGTAGATGTGATAAATCATATTATGTTCAAAACCACCCCTTCTGGTTGTGGTAATTGTGTATTCTTAACATCTGTGGAATGTAATTGTGTCTGCTGGTTTATACGATCTGGGATATGCCACGCATCTTCCAACGAACACGACAGTCGTGGTTCAGGAGAGCTGAACTGTGTTGTGAGTGCAATGGTGGACAGATCAAACAGCTATGAACGTACAATGTCCCACTAGCCAAGTTAATGAAAAAAAAAGCTCTATGGCATAACGGTAGTTTCTGTCTGACCTGTCCCTATTTGTCTCTTGATAAAGAAGCGGTTTCGGCAATATGTTGCTATGAAACTCTTAGTTTATTTTTTAGTGTAGATTCCACTGCACCACTTTATTCTTTACAATTACAAATCATCCTGTATGTTAGTACCCGCTTAAGTGGCCGAACGGTCAAAGGCGCCACTCTTATGTTAGACTAGCCTGCTGATGATGGGGAGATCGGGGCTCAAATCACTGGTCTACTAAGGGTAGTTTTCTCTAAATGGTTCCTCACTCTCCATCCACGCAAATGCGGGTAAATTACCTTCAAAATACTTACTTCTTCATTCCTACTCCAATAGACTAATGATCATATATGCTTATAAGCTTAGTCAGAAATAAGACGCAGTTATAATTCAATAAATGGTTCCGAACACCGCACGGACTTTCTCGCTCTATTGTTTAAAAATTTAGATATTTACTCAAAACTTGTACTATATTATGTGAAACGAAATAATATACACTAGCAAACCCAAGCATAAATTGCACTATATTTATGTAAAACTTTTTTGAGTCCGGGTTTATTTTTAAAGAGTTAATGTCCTCTTTTGTATGTTTGGACCGATGAAAAAAAAATCAATGTTGGATCCACAAGGGTCAACACTTGGTGTTAAAATTTCAACTTCCGGTTAAAATTTTTGACATTTTATTAGGTGTTGCAAATCTTCATGATATCGCATTGCTATTTAATTCCTCATTTATAAATTTGGACCAATACAAAATGTAAATATTGACTATTGAGTCTAAAATGGAGATAGATCATTGTTGTACAAACATTTATCCTAAGAGGTTTAAGGAAAAACAACATAAACTTTTTGAGATACTTACTTATATGTAATTGCTCTATGACATTGGAGAATCACATCGTTAAAACTTAAGTAGTATCTCTTTACTACAACTAAATTATTATTATTATTATTATTATTATTATTAAGTACCACGTCTTACTAGCCGTTTGGGTTATACGCTTTAAGTACTAATTACTCTAATGGATTAGGAATTAGGAAGGTTGAATTAGAGGAAGTGAACCCGCACTTGCGTGGAGGGAGAGTGGAAAACCATTTAGGAAAAACCACCCCCAATTCACCCAACCGAGATTCGAACCTCGATCTCCCCGTCTTCAGCAGTCAAGCTCAACACGACTAGCGCGTTAGCCAACTACGCCACCGAGGCGGGTTACTACAACTAAAGTTCACAAAATTGTATTAATATATTTGACAATATCTCAGAAACTGTTGGTTTTATAAAAATATATTTCATATAGAAGTTTTTTTATTTTTAATGGTACTACAATTTTGCAATGAAAGGTTATGTGGGGAATGCCAGGCCTCCACCGTGGTTCGGATTCCACGTTAAACTGTAGGTCCTCCATTTCATCTCACAATCACCCATACCATTATACATTATCGTAAGTGCGTACAACCCGAACGGGTAGTAAGACGCGGTGCTAATAATAATAATAATAATAATAATAATAATAATAATGAAATATTATTTAGTATCTAAAATAGTTGCGGAGATACGGAATATTCTGCTTCTGTAAAGTACCCTAAAAATCATTTTCATGGGAAAATGAAAATAGAAAATTTATTTACTATCTTAAACAACGCCTAGATACGAATTTTAATCACAATCGTTAGAGCCGATTTTGAGAAAATCGATTTTTTTCTCTTTTCGCCCTTTATTAAACTACTCTTAATTGTAAGTTTAAACATACACACAGACAGACCGCATTACAAAGACCCCTTTTTAAGGTTTGGGGGCTCATGAGACGTTGCCATTCCTCAACATTTCAGGTTAGATTTTTTTTACAGTTGTAATATTGACCTTTTGTGTTCTAAAAGTTAAAAAATTCATATATTTGCGTATAGCGTTAAAGTTATTGGTATTATATAAATATACTTCAAATAAAATATTTCTATTATAAATAGACCTACATATATTTAATCACGAGTAATTTCATATCTCAAATATTTTCGGAGATATAATAAAAAATGATAATTTATGCATCACACCGGAGCCCTTAAAATCACTTTGCCGAAATATTGAGAGTAGCCATTTTGTTTAGAATATTTAGAAATATTTATAAATGAAATTTAATTAAAATCGCTTCAGCCGATTTTGATAAAATCGACTTTTTCTCTTTTTGCCGTTCAATAAACTACCCTTAATTTTAGGGTTATATATCCAATTCCAAAAATCCCATTGGGGCAACCCTATGAAAACCCTAGATAGCAAATTTTAGCGCCTATCTAGTTGGAGGTACAAACAAACAGACGGAGATTCAAAAACCATTTTTTCGGATTCGGGGGGTCATGAAACGTCGAAATTCATCAAAATCTCGAGTTCGATTGTTTTGACAATCACAATACTTTCTCTACCTATAATATAGTGAGAAAGTAAAAACATATTAATAGGATGTTTAATCAAATATGGTTTATTTAAAACCAATAAATGATAAGATATGATAGAAAAAAATGTTCTTAAGTTATAATATATTACAGCTTTGAACACAAGTTTCAAATATAGGTTTTCGGTGTACTAACCTTAGTTAAGTTGTTCTAAGAAAAACAAACACATTATATTTTTTTATCATAACAAAAACACCCTTTTTAACAGATTTCAAATCTTCAAAAATCAGTTATTTCCAAGCTACCCTTAAATTATTTTGGATTTGTAAAGATAAAATCACATTATTATTTATCACTAAAAACCATTCTCAGACATGCGTTTTGAACTAATTCTCCAAAGCTATTTTCGAAAAATTTCTAATTTTCTAACTAAGTAAACAATATTTAACTTAATTAATTTTAGAAATTTAAACATATATTATTATTTATCATGTAAAATAAACAAAGACACTAATTTTGTACAACATTATTGTAGCTTTTTTTCCAAACTAATTTTTTTAAATACCAATCATCAGTAAGCAACCAAACATTTTTTATGAAAGATAAATAATCCAAATAACATATTTACCAAATATTAAAACAACTTAGTTGAGTATTCCATGTTGTGTGATTAAGCGTACTGATCACACAACATGGAATACAAAACTAAATTGTTTTAATATCTAGTGAATATGTTATTTCATAAGTATTATTCTTCGATATTATAATTTATCAATCTTTACCAATTCTGCATGTTATACCACATTGGCTAACGCATTGTGTTTTAACCATGATTCCATTTGGTGTGTTTCTTCTTTTTAATCAGATCTGAGGATGATGCCGTCGTAGCATCGAAACATATCGTATAAATAACGTTGCAGCACTTGCAGCAGAAACCAAGGAACAGGGAAATACAGATAAAAAGAGAATTCAATTTTTTCATATTTTTCAAAATTTAATAACTTGTTCTGTCAATCTTTCACATTAATATAGACATACGAAATTGTATGATCACATTATCCATTGTTTTTACAGAACATAGTTTTAAGTATCAATTGACTCAAACGTCTACAATGTTAATATGCTACTAACATGTTTTTAGATGTTTGTTATAACCTCAATATATCCCTAATTATAATGTATTATAACTTGTAATTAACATTATCAATCTCTTTAAAATATCATTCAAATATTGTGCATATGCTTTAAATTATTTTACACATTTATGTCTTTCAAGTCAATTTAATCCAACCTGTACAAACTAATTTCACTAGAAATATAATTTTATTTATAAATATTATTAAAGGTTCCTTATTAAACAACTTTAAATGTGTTTCAAAAAGTATGATAAAGGCAAAAGGAGATAATTTTCAAAGTCTAACGAAGTTGATGAGCTCTCTTCATACTTTGTAACCCACCAGCATTAGAGAGCAAGAGAGGCATGAGTGTCTGTCTGAACGTTCACTGAGGTGTGAGGAGGGCACTTGAGAAGGTGTGGTGGGCGTTAGAAGCTGTATCCATTATCTTTAAGAATGAGATAAAAAAAAGTAGTATTATAGATTAAAAATCAACCTACTAATAATTAGCTATGGTCTAACTGTTCAAAAAGATAGCATTTTAACATTTAGAAAGTGAAAGTAGGGTTAAATAGAGCTGGTCTGTAAGCTCAAATGTTTATTAAATGTTAATTTGTTGTAGGATGCATGGTGTGATTAATAAACTATGATTAAATGTATATTTCGTAACTCTGATGAGTGTTAGATGATTAACTGTATATATTTAAAGAAGGGGGGAAAGATTGACGATAGGGAGAGAGCGAGAGAGGGTACAGTTTTAAATGTCTTGCAAGAGTCTTTTTGGACGGGTTCACCTATTAAGCATCTGTTATGCCTGTTAATGACGTAATCGATAGAGAGTAAGGTCAGTATACTTGTCAGAAGCTTTTTCAGGGCATGGGCTGGGGCTCTTCTCTGATTAGTTGGTGTGGTCAAGTCATACGAGTCAGCAGGAGGATAGGGTTTTGGGATATGGAGTGGGATGTTGTGGGAGAGCTAGGAAGAGGCGGTGAGGGTTTGCAAGGGAAGCTGCCAGTAGGAGAGCGAGTTAATAAGGATTTGACGGGGGTCTAACGTCAGGATACTTGATGGGACTTTCTGTTATGGTTTTTGTTGCTATGTTGTGACACCTTTAGGTTAGGATGTTGTTAGATAATTTTAACCAGTATTTGGCTGCAAATAGGTAAGAAAAACCAACACATCTTGGGTTCATTAGCGAGAATGCACTTGGAAAGAAAATTGAAAACCTTAACATCTTGGGCAAGGATTATTGGTGGTGGAGGTATGAGGAGGAAGTGGGAATTGGGTAATTCATTGTTTTGAGTTCTGGGTGGGGTGGGGTGATACACTTATTAGAAGGTAAAAAGAACCAGAATTGCGATAGCACTCGTGGGGATATTAACATTATTTAGTCAGGTTATGGTGTGAGTTATATATTTTATAAATATTGAGAGAGTTAAAAAAAGGGGGAGGGGGAGTGAGAGAGTAAGGGTCCGAAATGCAACACGGCACGCAAAAGTGTCGTAAAAATAAAAATATAAAAAATTAATATAAAGGGTTAAAATTGGAGTGAAATGGTGTAGCCGGGAGCGGTAGAGAAAATGGGACTTGATTTGCATAAACAAGGAAAAAGGTTATCAAACCTGTCTATACAAGCTCAAAATAGTTCACTATTAGTATTAAAAATGTGAAACTACGGCAAAAACTTATGTGGCAAGGAGACAGAGGGAATTGTAAGGGAACAAATTGCATAACATTACAAGGAAATGTGTGGAGAGGGCGAACTACTGCTTTGGATCAGGATATTAGGTTATTATCTTAAATTTTGGCAGCCATCTTGAATTTCCACATCATACTTTAAAATATATAGGGGAGGTCATCTCGAATTTCCAAAATGTTTATACACGTCCAGAGACTTGTTCATACTAGTTAATCAATTCATTAACTGTCAATAAATAAATCAATCTGGAACTCATTCATGTTGAAACTAATTCAGGCATGTCTTTAAACATGTTCAGTTATAATGTAAAAAAGCAACTATATGCAATATATTTCTATGAAATGTAAAGTTTGGGAAATTAATTATTTTAATTACATACATACATACACGCGTCCCCCACAGATTCTGCCTTAAAATATAAAACTCAGTAATAGATATAGCCCCGTGAAAATGATTTTATTTTTAGTTAAATTTCTGTTTTTTAAATCTCACTTTTTTGTGTTATTTCGTGTTTATTCAAAATTACATGTTATCTGAGGTGTTTAAATATTATTTACATATTGAGACAATGTATACAAAATTAAAATGTATTATTGAAACCTTATATATATATATATATATA
>CABFVX010003178.1:48233-92497 GCA_902151425.1 Timema shepardi
ATATATATATATATATATATATATATATATATATATATATATATATATATGCTTTAAAATTAACTATCAAGTTTGTTTGCATATTTCACAATTTTGTAGACTATGGTTAGCTTACAATACAGCAAAATACTAATCAACTCACAGCATGGTCAAAATTTCTGCCTAATTTCTTCTTAATCTCGTGTTTATTTAAAGGTTTTTTTGTAAAAGCAGTGTTATTTCGTTTTATAGGAGGATTTCGTGTAACAAAACAATTCCATTTTATTTCGCTTGCCAAAACATTGTAAATCATATCTAAAAACTATCAAAGGAAACAGTACTTGATTTAATCTTTTTATGGAACTTTTCGCTTTATCGCGTCTCACAATTTTTATGGGGCTCTAGTGATAGAGCATTGGCGTGCTAAGCCACAGATCCCCGGTTCAATTCCCATGTTAAGATGTCATTTTTCTACCTATTCTTTGTTAATACATGTTCAAACCTGTTCAGACATGTTAATCAATCACCTGTCAATCAACAAATATTGTCATTACCTGTCCAGGCATTTTCAGGGGTTGGAGGGGGTGAGTATGGTAACATAGGGTGAGGCGGGGAGTGGCGTCCATAGCAGCCACCTTGCTCAAAATAAGGCCCAGAACCAGCTTTTTTACACTACTGCCTGATTAACCTGGAAATACTCCACGACACGACACTGATAATTGCGTAGCTATTTAATCAATGAATATTTAAACCCTTAATCCCCCCCCCCCCAAATAACTACCCCTTATTCTCAGTTTGGAGGATTAATGTTACTTTTATGGACGAAATGAAGCCAGCTCAAACTCTTAAAATTTAACTTTCGATATGAATATAAAACCTATATTTAATTAATTAATGTCAATACATATATCAATTATTTTAAATTAACTAAAACTTGTTAATGAAATAGAAAATATATAATTGCCGACGGTTGTTAGTGGTGGAGGATGACAGTGGGGGTGAAATAAAGCGAAACAACTTCAGTGAGGAGGATCAATGTTAACCTTATAAGGAAAGGAATCATCTTCATGATCCTCCTCCAGAATGAGGATTATCAATATAAATATCATGGGGAGAAAGTGATAAGAAACATTATTTTACCCACTACTACAAAAGTCTAAAAATATCTTCAGCAATTCTTATTCAACCTGAACAGCACGTTTTGTTTTCAAAAGGCGACGAACAAAATATTTTGTTGCATGGTTTTGGTAGTTCATTAAATATTTGTAATCTCTACAGGGAGTTGATTTAAAGCCAATCAAATAATATTGTAGTGAGCGTTAAAACTAATCATTACGACAGTGTTTCAGTGACGTCTTCGAATTGCATAGTTCATACAGCGATATAAAAATATCAATAGCTGGCCTTGGGGTATCATTTTATTCTACTGCAAACAACATTTTCCTCTACCTCCTTGGTGTGTGGCGCAGTGATATTGAAGCAACGTTTCTAAAATATACATATAGGTGATCCGAAAATATATAACTCAGGAATGGTAACACTGGCTGCTGGGTTTGCCACTGGCTTGAAAATAGGTCCTTCTTATTTTGGTTAAATTTTTATCAAGTGCTTCACGTTGGTATATTATTATATCAACTACGAGCTCTGCAAACTTATCAAGCGAAAATTCATGCTGCTATTGATGACTTCAAAAGGCAATAATCGAAATTAGAAATAAGCTACCCTCTGTATTCGATAAACAAGAGGAACTAATAGAAATACTCGCAGAGTGACCTCCAGCTAGAAAAATGCGAAGACCGAATGATGAGAATTTAAATTTATCAGCAAAGGAAATTTGTGACACAGTTATAATTCAATAAAGTATCACTTTGTATTAAAAAAACTACCTGTGTGTAGCAAAGATATTTCGGTCCGAACACCTCAATACACATATTTAAAAAAAGTCTTCCAGTAGATTATACTAACCAGCTATGCAGTGCATTTCCAATTATTTATAAAAATATATTTTATGACAGAGCTTTAAGTTTTTTCTTGAGAACAGAAATCACAGGGTAAAATATGGTTGGTTGCTTGAAAACATTAGATTAGATTTTGGATTTGAGGGTACAATTAAAGAAATCACAAAAGCATTAGAAATTCTTGTAACTATTCCTATGCATACTTTGGAAAGTGAGAGGTGTTTTACAACTCTGAAGTTAGCGAACTTCTACTTAAAAAACACCATCAGCTAAGACAATTTAAATGTTTTTGACATGTTGTCTATAGAATAGTCAATTATTTACGAGATACCAAAATTTATATTACCTAATAATAGAAAAAAATAATTTCGGACAAAAAGAGAAGATTGGATTTTTCTTTCAAATGATAAACTTACTGATAAACTAATTCTTGTAGTATGTATAGCTCTCGATAATCATAATGTTAAGAACCTATTTAAATATAGTTTTCTTAAATGGTTTTGTTTATGTATTTCATGATACAGTCTTTGACTTCGAATTATGTGAGTTTTATACTTTTATAAATTTTATTAAGTTTATCATTTATCTATTTTTTAAAGTATGGTTTGCAAGTTAAATACAGGCTGTATAAGATAAGCTTTAATGTACCTTAGTTGACAATTTTTAAGAGAGCCTCTTCTTTAAGGTTCACTCACAAGTCACCACTGATAAAAAAATCAAGCTAAAAATCAAATACAATATTATTTTATAATTCGAATGGCTTATTGAAAAATGACGACGTCCTTTGCGATAAGTCGTATTTTGCAATTTGCCTGGACATTTATATATAACAAATTAATTTATCTTCATTTATATTAAAACATTAGTATTCGTAAGTAAATATATAACATTCTTAGTAAATCTACTAAAATACAATAACATGGTTAAATTGATCGAATTAATAGTAGTCCAAGATCTTTGAATTAACGATAATTAAATTTAAGCTCTATTAATAAAATATTGTTTTGATGTGTTTTGAAAATGCTTCTTCTGCCTTGAGATGCCCCCTAAAAATAAATGTTACATCAAAATAGTATTAACATCTACGATAATGTATCTATAAGATACAGTTTATGTTCCATTTCGATAACAATCTACAATCTAAATCGTGTAAATATTTGAAGGATTCTGTGGTAGTTATAATTTCCCTTTCAGTAAAAAATAACCCTTAACTGATCGATTCTCAACTATCTGAAGCTATCTCTTGCCCTCTGACACCAGGAAGAAAACCACACCTATTCTCATACAGGGAGAAAACCAGCCCTATCCTCGTACACCGGAAATACAAGGTCTTCCTTCAAATATCAATAAAGCGCTGGAGATCAACAAATGAGGTTTGGGCCTAAGTTTTGAATTACTCGCCCGTGGAGTCGGGTGGGTTCTACCCTCTTCCGATCCTTGTGTAGGGCACTCGTAAACCACACCCAAAACGACCCCCCCCCCTTTTTTTTTGCGCAACGGAGGAGGAGGGGGGAGATAAGGGGTAGCCGCAATACCACGGTTCTTCAAAGGGCTGCTTCCTGCAGGAAAAACTTGCTCTTTATCCTCGATTGGATGATTTCGCTTCAATTCATAACATGGGCTATTATGTACTGTACTTGCTAACGTGAGGCCAAAACATACTTTGATATTATATATTTACTTTAGGGAGGTTACAATCTATTTCTAAACTGCTGAAGTGAATTAATACTCACCCTCATGATATTATTTTAATTTCAAGTGCTATAACTTATAATTCATGAGCGTTAAGAGCTGATACCGAGATTGAGAGTAGAAAAGCATAATAGTTCTACCAACTAAAACATATTTAAAATCCTACTAGCATATTGCTACAAATGAATTAATCATGTTCAGACATATGTTTTGACCACTTTATACTCTACAGATGAGTCATGACTCATTAGTCATCATTCTGTAAATGAGGGCTCTGCAGGAAAGCTAAGCTAACACAGAACAAAGAAGTGAGGAGATAGAAACTCAAACGGACTTGTGTTTTTAAAATTGTGCTTTCATATTCAGTATATTGTTATTCGTATCTAAGGAGTTTGGCTTGAGAAACATTGTTTAAAACAACACTGCGTTTTAACTGGGAGATATTTAAAATACACTCTTAAGTTAATCTCAAGATGTATCACATTCTTTATATTGAAAAGTACACCTGGACCATGTAACCGAGCCCAGGAACTTGGACTCAATACGCCACTGAGCTAGCCAAGATTCGTATTGTGCCCAGAGTCATTCTTCCCTCAGAGTTTGAGATGAACGTTGGAGATAATCAGCCACACGAGTGATCAATTAAGATCAAGAGGTATCTGTTAACGCAGCTATCATCGACTCGTTAGGGCTTTATGCTCTCATTAGTACAATGACAATGATGGATTAAATAGCCAAGCTATTAGCTTTGCTAGTTACGATTATAGCCAGATTTAAATATAATAAAAATATGGCTGAAGAATGACCTTGGCACGGGACGACTCTTGGATGGCTCAGTGGGTAGAGCATTGTCGTATTAAGCCAAAGGTCTCACTTCGATTCCCATATCCAGGGGCCACTATTCAATTAAAATAATATGATATTTAGATGAGACTACAACCACGCTAAAAATATAATAGGTTGGTTATTTAATCTGTAAAGATGAAAGGATAACTAGTAATATTGTTAAGAGTATTTTTCAGCCCCCGAATAACAACTTATGTTGGTAGTAACGCTCAAGATTGGCGTATATTTGGGTCATGGTAACTAGGAGTCATCAGTAGAATCATAGGTAACTGATACTCGTATGAAGGTTTTCACAAGAAACTGACTCATTTGAATGTCTCGTATAATTTCCACCAGTTTTATGCATCACTGATGAGTTTTTCCTTCACTATGGGTGGCCATAGCTCCCAGGCGTCCCTTAGTTCTTGAGAGTGACTTAATATTTCTTCAGGAAGTTGGTAGGGTTCTCATGATCCTGTTAAGAGAAGGTAGGTATGCTATTTCATTTGAGGAAGCTGCTCCCTTCTCAGAGCTGTAAGGGCTGCTCCAATTTCTTTCTTAGCTCCTTTAGTTCTTCTTGTTCTTGCATGTTTGTTTCTAGGCAGGTCGTATGCAGATATTGTAGTCCACTGGTGTCTTTTTCGGTGTCTTCCTATATAATTACGGTGACAATAATTTTTTTTTAGAAAAAACAGGACATTAAAATATATCACATATACGAGTAGCATGGTGGGCGACGTGCGTGTATAATGTATGTATAAAGTAGATAGAAGAAAAATAGTAGAGATAGAGAAATAAAAATAGTTTAAAGATAAAACCATTTATTAAAATTCATTTTTGAATACTAGTTTAAGAGAGCGAGTTACATAAGTCAAATTTATATACATCAAGTATTAGATTGGCTTTTATTATTGTGTACATTGTCTTTTTGTAAATAATACTTGTGCCTAAAACTTCTAAAAAAATAACTTTCAAAAATAAATATTTTAGGACTAATCACCGGTACAAACCCATTGGTAAATAAAACATAAGACTTCAGTACTTTAAAAATTCAATAAAGAGAAAGTGAATTTTAAAATAACAATTTAGGAACTACTTGTGCTGGCTTTTGCTTCATAATCGTACCATTCATATTTATCTGAGCTATGAATTGCTTTTCTTTAGATTTCAGTTATTGGAACATCTTCATACAGGTTTCATCAAAATTGGTGTAGCTCTGCATCACAGCCTTTAATGTTCCAATATTCATTTGGGTTTTTTCACTCCCCCAGTAGTTATTTATTATTGAAAATAGTATTTCCACCGAAGAACTCGTGGCAGACAGGCAAAGTATAAACTCACATAGCAACTGCAGGTTTTTAAGAGGTTGAAGCTTGTTGTTCATAAAAGTAAACACTTCCAATCACCTGGTTTGAATAGGAATTTTACTCTTATTCCACTCGGGAATTTTTTACCCAGCTTGAAAGTTCTTTAACGCTCTAATTTCGTCAAAAAAGACCATCTTCATCTACAGTAGAGCCAATGGTATCTTTAAAAGCCTCATACGAAGCCAGCACCTTCCCCCACGTACTTGCTCATGTAATCTGACCCATTCAAAAAGTTTTAACTGTTGCAGATTAGCAGTCCATTTTTCCAAATATGCAATGCAACCCGAGTAGAAGGCCTTAGCTTCTGTAGAAAAATCACTTTTATAATTCACCTCGCTGACTGTTTTAATGCTGCTAAAACCGCTTCTTACTTTCACTGGCAAGAATACAGCATATTCCCAGCTTTTCAATTTCTCAAGCAGCTCCAAATATTCTAGTGCGGCATCAGTTGCACACTTATTATCCCCTTCAATATTTAAGATTGCCTCGTGAAATAGAAAGCTAACATTGAGAACAAACCACAACCATGATTCACCCACAGGGTTTTCAAACAAATGTTTCAATATTGTTGGGCAAGAAGGAGAAGTTAGGAAATACTCCTTCAAAGGTTAATACATTAAGAGAATACGCTCTACAGCTGGCATCAAACGGAGGAATCGAGTCTTTGAAAAAGATACATTCTTCTTGTACTCCATTTCGACAGACTCACAAAAAGTTTTTAATGTACTTAAATGGACAGTGTGGATATAAAATTTTTTTTAAATCTTGACAACTACTACTTCAATGTCAATCGGTAACAAGTCTGTTGTATTCTGAATGCAGTTGTTTATCACATGTGCAACACAGCCTACGCGAACCACAGCTTTTGCACAAGAGTTGTTGAGCTTCTTGAACAGGTTTGTTTCCCCCCTTCGATTAGGGCCTCCAAAATTAGTGTTGGTTTGGTCTCCAGAAAGACCAACACACTTTTCCACTAAATTTACTGAACACAAGGTAGAGTAAACGTAACTATATAACTGCTCAGATGTTTCTGCAGTAAGGTCTTTCAGTTCCAGAAGTTTGACTTTTACTCCCTGGGTACAGTCAAAGTAACGTACAATCAATGGAACTATCTTAATGTTATGGTGATTTGAAGAATCAATCATAACGCTGAAATAATGTGCTGTTCCTAAATCAATATTCAATCTCTCCTGGGCCTCCTTCGCTAAAACGTTTTTTACAATTACTTCCGTTTTAGTGAGGGCTGAGGAGAACTTCGGTTTAAACATACCTGATACCAGCTTCAACGTACACTCAAGGGAACGAAAACTCTGCATATGTTTAATTGTATGATATGCAAAAGTACCCTCTTTGGCAGCCAAAAGAAAATTTCAGAAGTTAATACGTTTTTTTAAAGAACTTGCTTACCGTACTACTTGATGTGGCTGCATTTACTGCTAGTAAGTGTTTGAGTTGCTTCAAATGCCTCACAATGCTTGTGCGACCACTATTGCTTAGTTCAACTTCACCTCTACACAGCTCACAAATAGTAATGTGAGGGTTATCACTGTTTTTAGTTTGCTGAAAGGGTATTTTGTTTGTAAAGAAGAATTAAATGAACACTTTTAGCGTGGCTGACCCATCTCACAACACTTTGGTATACTAGCTTTTATTATTATTATTTAAAAACTAATAGGACAACCATAATACACACTCACAGACTTGGCGAGACAACTGAAGACAAAGAAAACAAATGAAGTCCGAAAAAAAGGTATGGGTAAGACATGTAAAACGGTAGGCTAGGCGGTATTATCACACAGAGCTAATAAAGAAGTTCCAATCTTGTTCGAGAGAGCGCAGCACATGTGTTGAGTGTTTGCCAACTGCTCAAGGATGATGTTCCTTGCGCTGGCGCTGTTCAATTCAAAATATTATTTTATCTTACTTCAAAACGAAGTATTTTTGGAAGTACTTGGTTTTAAAAAACAGTACCTTTGACTGTACTAGCGCATGGTCTGTAGGACAGCAGGACATCATCCCAAAACACAGTACTGTACTGCAAAAAACAGTACGTATGGTCACCGTATATATAATACACAATACTAGTAGCCAGTTGTTGCACTTGTTGCATTGGATGAGTTGTTCTCCACGGGTGGAGCAGTCTGGGTGTCCACACTGGAGCCTGATCCTTCTCCTCGACACCTTGATTATGATGATGATGCTTCTTTGGTTGATTAGGGATTGAGACGTGACAGTGAGGTGAGGAGTAAGAGCAGGGGAGTGGTCATTAGAGCCTGTGAGGTGAGGCGGGAAAGCGGGGATTGTGGTGTGAGAGCCTATGAGGTGTGGCGGGAAAGCAGGGGATTGTGGTGTGAGAGCCTGTGAGGTGTGGTGGGAAAGCAGGGGATTGTGGTGTGAGAGCCTGTGGGCACCTAGTTTGTTTTTAACTCGGAAAATGGTGTTCTATTTTGTTTGGGGTAAGTGGGTTAGTGAGGGACTCCTGTAGCTCTTCTCCTTATGTTTGGATGTTCAGTAGATGCCCCACGTTGAGCGTTATCTTTTAATCTGCTTGGGAGTGTGAGGGGGCTGGATGGAACACTCTTGTTAGAGAGAAAGGAAAAATAATGGTTGGGAATAAATGTTGTTTATTGGAGTAATGGTGAGTATACTATTGGTGGGGTGGGTATAAGATTTGATGGTTGGAGTGGGGTGTGGGTAAGTTTATGGGGTTGTTAAGTAGCTGTGGTTGAGGGTCTAGGGATGGGATGGGCTAAGTCACTGGCTACGGTGGTGACTGCGCTTCGTTCTCCGAGGAGTCTTGCTTGAGGATTCCCGCAAAGTCCCAGGCTAGATGTTCCCACTGGATGGTGGTGGAGGGGAATTGTCTAGGGTCTGTAGAGTGGCTGGAGGCATGGAGGGAGGTTCGGGTGTACTGAGAGCGTGGGCTGGTTGAGGTAATGTGTATAGAGGGAAGAGGGTGTTGGATGATGTCGTGTATCTGGCGTTTCTCGTTCTTCTTTCCTCTCCTTATTCCTCTCCCCTTGTAGTGAGTCATGGGGAGTCTTTCGATGGAGTGTGAGAGGCAGCTGGCTATGGCGCTACCTCAGAGATTGGGAGCTGAGGCAGCTGGCTATGGCGCTACCTCAGAGATTGGGAGCTAAGGCAGCTGGCTAAGACGCTACCTCAGAGGTCGGGAGCTGAGGCAGCCGGCTAAGACGCTACCTCAGAGGTTGGGAGCTGAGGCAGCTGGCTAAGAAGCTACCTCAGAGGTCGGGAGCTGAGGCAGCCGGCTAAGACGCTACCTCAGAGGTCGGGAGCTGAGGCAGCCGGCTAAGACGCTACCTCAGAGGTTGGGAGCTGAGGTCGCTGGCTAAGACGCTACCTCAGAGGTTGGGAGCTGAGGTCGCTGGCTAAGACGCCACCTCAGAGGTTGGGAGCTGAGGCAGCCAGCTAAGACGCTACCTCAGATGTCGAAAAAAGGCTTCCAACTTGTGAAACATTTCTATTTTGCTTTAATGATAATTATGACTATGAGTCTCCTATTAATTCTTCTCATCCTTCTCTTTCAAAAAAATTGTTCATTTTATATCTATGTAGGTGACTCAATACAAGATCCTAGAGAAGTACACAAATTACATAAAATAACAGTAAACACATACACTGATTATATCTTAAATGACCTGCTGACACAGAGGAAATAATTATTGTCTCCTGGCATAAGCAGTTCTCCTATTTTGTGACGTTTAGGAATCTCCACGTCATCTCTGCCAAGGTCACATGAACGTATCGGCCCTTTTTGTTGACCTTGTCACATCACTATATTGATAATAGTGCGTTGTACATACATTAAATAGTCATCAGAGAATATTAGCGTGACTAAAAAATATGTTTTACCCTAAAACCTTTTTAGTAATTTAACTGAAACTTATATAATTCTTCTGGTGCCTGAATTCATCTTCTCAGCAACATTCAAATATATTGAGACCCAAACATTTTACTAACGCATAAAGGGTTCATTTCTTCCTGGTTTATATTTACTTCTGTTCTTCAGTTTCCTTCTCAAACGTTCTGTTTAGATTATGGACAACATAATTAAATGCAATGCCTGTTTTGACATATCCATTATTGCTGAATACTTCGAAAGAAAATAAAGTATAGTATTAGCATAATTATTTATGGGAATTTGGAATAGACCTGATGGGCTTCCTCCTCTTTCCTACACTCTATTTGTTTTTCAGCCAAATTCTGCAGTTTATGCCCCGACAATCCCGAAATCTCAAACTTCGGTTGGGAAAGGTTCGGTATCCCCTAATTTTTCCACCACATAATTTAAATTTGTACCCCATTGTTGACCAAAAATCAGTACGTTTTATCCTTATGAGTAGGCCTACCTATTAGTAATAACTCAATGATAACTACATTCTCGTTTACTGACATTAAGAGTACAGTTTTTACTGAGGACCGAGCTACGTGGCTTTGTCACTCCTTTGCTCGTTTGAGTAATTATTCCTCTTTTTTTTTTTGCCACGAATTGTTTTGCAAATTTCCATACTTTTACACAACCATAACAAAGTTTCCCTGATGTTCCGGATGCTTGTAATTTTCCCTGGCTATTTATGCATTTCCTAGCAACATGTCCTGGCTTTTTCATAGTTAAAACATCGCTTATCTTTCGTTATCGCAGATATTTTTCTACGTACATATTTTCCGTCTTCTAGGGGTCGATGCTCCCTCCACCCCAAAAACGTCTACAACAGCTTGTATAGCTTCCTTAGATGTTTTAGGTTTTGCTAATCTTTTCAATCTTCCTAAGTCTCCTGAAAGTCTGTTAGTGAATGTATCTAGTAATCGTTGATTCTCTTCAAATTTAACTACTTCGTTCCTGATAGTGTTTTCCCCTAACTCATAGGTATTTTTAGTAATCCTTCTGATTCTATACGCAAAGTCTTCTGCATTTACCCCCTAAACATATTTAATTTTTTCCTAAAAAATTGGATTATATGTTTCCATTTAAATTTATTCACTAAAGCATATTTAGGTTTTTCAAAAAGTGTTTTCTACACAATTATAGTCGGGCATTAAAAATTCTAAGGCTTCTCCACCTAGGTGTAATTTATTGACTGCTTGGCATTCCTCATCTGTCCACCTGTATTTTACCGATGCTTGGCTTATTTTTCTAAATAACACTGAAATATTGTCGTCTGGCCTAACGTGAAATAAGGGAATAGTAGGAATAAGTGAACATTTCCTAACATATGATATGGGTGTATCTGTATCTGTATCATTATTAATTTCTAGAGCTAATCTTTAAATTTCATTTTCGACTTTTTCTGATTCCCTAAACATCAGATCAATAACAGTTTGAAGATTGACCTTCACCCCTATAGCTTTAACTAAAGCTGTGGTTAATGTGAATAGGAATTCCCAGCTTATTGGTAGTCTCGGCTCCTCTCCACAAATGCTGTTGCAGTTGGTAGACTGGCTTTCCTCTCCTGGATTTTGGATTGGAAGTCCACGTTGTGGGTTAACTTGTTATGATAGTCAGCACTTGTTCGTAGACTCCATTTCGGTCAACTAACCGTATTTCAATTATTTTTATCCGCCCTACTTTAGGCTATCAAGTGATTGATTAACTTCTTACTAATAATTTATCAAAATCACTTCTAGCTACCAATTGTCGCTACTTCCTTCAAACCGTGGGCCTACTTGTAAGGATGGGTTAGTGGGATGAGTAGTCAGAGGCAAATAATTGTTAGGTTCGTTTTTATCTGGCATGCCCTCGATTTACAAAGGCTGCACTATATGACAATATTATATTATAGGCTTATATTACCTAATTAATTTGTTAAGTAATCAATAATACTAGATTATTTCACTTATATTTTCATTCGATGAACATATTATATACCTTTATATAATAATATATTTGAAAAATTGCGATAAATATATGTTTAAATTATTCTAAACACAGGAAATTCGTGTTATTTGATATATAGGGGTTTCCCCCCTTTGCAGATATCAAATATCTAACCAATGTATGTATTCGCGGTAGAATTTGCAAGAAACGATAAATAAACGATTGAAATAATAATAAAAAATTATAAGTGATAGCGACAACTTGGTGGACGGGACTGGGGACGAGCTATTTGTCAGTTTTTGTTCAAGCTTTGCATAAGTTACCTCGTATCAAAATTGACCAACAGGAATCATGGGATTAGAAGAAAATGTTTATCTGTCATTCACCGACATATAATTAAAAAAAAAAATTAGGGGCGGCTAGTGAGATGGAGCCTTAGCTTGCCATCCTCCCCGCAAAATAAATCAAAAGACGAAACAAAACATATTTTGAAATTCATTCCAATTTTATTTTATATTTTCATCATGTAATGAAAGACATAAATATATATATTTTTAAATCGTTACATTATTTCCCCATTTAATTGAGAAAATTAGTAAAACCATAATAGCATAAAGGTGTGGAAAAAAGCGCACCTATGTTAACATGTGGTCTATGAATGGTTGTCCCAAAGCCCCTAGCTCTGCATGCGCCACATAGTGGTTGACATTACCATATGACGTCAATGTGCTTATCTCAACGCTTGCCTAGCACGTTATTTGAGCTGAGTTCAAGTGAGACCGTATGATACACACTGCAACCGGTAATTTATTTTTATCGCTTGAATGTTCAATTATTTGATTTCAAATGGAAGTTTCCGATATTAAAAAACTTAATTTTGGCTCTTTATTATTAGAAGAAAAGTTTAAAATTAAATATAATAAAAGGCCAATGCCCTATTTGAACTTAAGTTGGGTACCAAAAAAAGTGCAAAGAAAGAGGAGAGCTTATTATACGCCGTTTTCATTAGAAGCTATTTGATTAAAAAAAAACCCCATGAATATGCGGCTGTGGAGAAACTAACTATTCTGTTTTGTATGTCTGTTATTTGGTTAAGAAACAGTACAGATGATTTGGCCATCCTGTCAGTAGAACGGTCAATGAGGTATCGTACTTCAACGTACTAATAATAGAAAAATTCATTTTTACAAAACCGAAGATAAGATTTTTTTTTTCAAACGATAAACTTACTGATACACTAATTCTTAAAGTATATTGAAAATAGTTGTATAAACCGATTTATACATTTTTGTTTACTGGTGTGTGTGGGGAGGGGGGGGGGGCGGATAGGGGGTTTTTCACTATGGATAGTCTCCGAACTCGAACCAAGTGAGTTATCTTCTATAAATTTATAAATGTTATTTACTTATATTAACTTTTTTCTTTTTATACTTTTTTGAGTGTAGTTTTTAAGTTAAATACAGGATAGTATAAGGTTGATGTAAGGTAAGCTGTTGTCTACCTAATTTGACAATTTTTTTTTAAGTTTACTAATTAGCTGCCACTAAAACTAAAACACCTTTATTTCTACGCGAGCTAAACTTCAGTGTTGGTACTAGATAGTATAATAAATGTGAACGACCACAGTGATGTAGGTCTATCATTGGTTGACAATTTACATTCGCTGTTTCTATCGACATCTCGGGGAGAAAGTATTGTGATCGCAAAAAAAAAAGAATTGAACTCGTGATTTTGATAAATGTCGATGTTTCATGACCCAATGAAACAAAAAAAGTTGTTTTCGCAATGTCATCCATCTGTTTGTTTTTACTTCAGACTGAAGTCGACACCATCACAGATTGGGCTAAAACTTGGTATCTGGGGTTTTCATAAGGTACCTCCACCAGTGGTTTTTAGAAATTAGATATCTAACCCTAAATTTAAGAGTAGTTTACTTAAGGGCATAAAGAGAAAAAATCGATTTTCTCGAAACTCGCTCCAATGACTTTGATTACATTTTATATCTAGACACTGTTTCTCCTTATAAATAAGATGTAGATGCTCATTTCCTCGTCCTCATGAAAATAATTTGAGGGTACCTTACATAAAGGAAATTTTTCAATTCTCATTATTTATCCGCAGCTATTTGAGATACGAAATATCTTTTAATAGTAAAGTTGTAGTACTATTAAAGATAAAAAAAACTGTTACCAATAGTTTCTGAGCTATAATAAAATATCTATACTTTTTAATTCAATTCTTTGAAAATGAATTTGATTATTTTGTTCTTTGGTGACAAAGACGTTTCTCTTTTCTTACATATGTTGTAACTGTATTCCTAGTTCCCACTGCCATAGAGTAAGTAACAATGTATAATATTTAATTTATGAATTATGATCTTTGGTGTATTGTTTCGTAATACTATTGATTTATCGCGCCGTGCTTTGGGCGTCGATTGTAATAATATGTGATCAATCGCCCCGCTCTGAGCGTAGATTGATTCACTACGGATTAATTCCCTGATATAATGCTGCGATGATTCTATAGGTTGTATAAAGCTCCGTGATCGAGCGCCTATCATCACTGTACGGAAAAGATACCGTTTAATCAGCTGTCTATATCTCCGTGTTCGAGCACTAATTAAATCGGTATATTAAAATAATTAAAGAAAGAGAAATGTTGATGGCTGTTATTTCACACACGGTGTATTTAAATTACACCTGTAAATTACTTGTACATATTTTAATTAAATGTTTTATATCACTGCACACTTGTGATATTGATGTGATTTATATTATACTGTGTTAGACTGACTTGTGCGTGAGCGTGATCTAGATGTAGATGTTTGGATCCTGGAGATGCCTTAAACATACGCACAATGGTTTATATATAACATACCCCTTGCATTTTTCTCCCCTGGTCAACAATGTAAAAACTAACCAATAGAAAGAGACCTGGCGACAGATTTTGTGAAGGATAGCTTCTTATTGGTATAGAGAAATGGCGTCTTTTGNACATTGTTTCTGAGAAGCTCGCGTCTCTTCATGGATGAATCTTAAAAAGATACTCTACATATATTACTTTAAATAAAATTTACCTTCATCCATGACTTTTTACATAATTTAGATTAATTCAAATAAATATCATTACAGTTTCTACAACAATGTGTAAACATATTATTTCGTTTCACAAATCTTACGAGTTTTTAGTAAATGTCGATTTAAGATAAAAGCTGGAGAAAGTCTGTGCAGTGCACCGTACAATTTACTTAATAACTTTTCACTATACTGCGCCAGTTAACCTAATGAAACACTAACATTTAAATTACGATATTTTGATGTCAGTCACTAACATCAGTTAAATAAACATAATCACAATACTATTCAAATCACTAAACAAAGAATACTCTAGTAATATTAATGTTAAATTGTATTACGAAATCAAAGTACCCATTTTATCAAATTTTAGCAATGTTACTGACGTTAAAATAGCATCATGTTTTGCTATGTTAAATGATAGAGAACAGTAGTATTTTTTGTTTTTTTAGCAACGTAGCTAACTACGCTTTCAGGTTGTGGCCGGGTCAGTTTAGTAATATGCCTCCATCTTCCTCTATCCTTCCACCATTAACAACTAATTAATTACCCTGATACGTTCTAGGGATGGCATAGATGTAACTTAGAGGAAGTGTACTCACATTTTCTCGAGTATAATTAGGAAACATTTAAGGAAAAACCACCCTTAGTACACCCAACCATTAGTAAAATGACTCCATCTTCCTCCATCCTTCCACATTTCTTCCTCCTTTAATTTCTTCCATTCTTTTCCTCTCACTTGAACACTTTATGTTATCTGCTCCTCCCATATATTTCTTGGCATCCTCTCTTTTTCCATACTCATTACATGCATACATATCTCATGTACTCCCTGTACTCCAACTCTTCCCCGGATAACTCCATTCGTAACCTTGTTTCTCCTCGTGACAGCTAACATGCTCCTCACAAACTTCATTCCCATGGCCTACACTCCCCTAGTCTCTCTTACATCCATTGTCCATGTTTCTGCTGCATATGTGACAATGGGTACAAAGTACGCCCTATATGATTCTTCCTTACACTTCAAGGACACATCTCTACTCTATTGCAGGTCTATTACACACCTATAGAACAACTCTTCCTGCTATCCTCTTCTTATTAAATTCTATCTATTTACACCTTTCCCCTCAATCAATTTTCCAAGATATTTTACTTTCTGTACTTTTCTCAGCTGTACTTCATCCAACTTTATAGCTTTACTACGCCTTATCCGCTTCCTTGTCATTACCGTCACTTCACACTTTGCCGTGCTAAAGTTCATTCCACACTCTTTTTATTTCATCATTCTATTTTTTTAGTTGTTCCTGTACTTCTTCTTCCTTCTCCCCCCAGAATTTCTTAATAAACGATCGTAGTAAGTTGTAAACATTCAGTTTTAATTATATTAATCGGCCCCGTGTCATAGTGGTCAGTGCACCAGTCTACGAGCTTAGGGGCCTGGGTTCGATTCCTGGCTGGTACCTTAAGTATTTTCCCCAAACGGGAAGTTAACCCAACGGTCACCAGGGTTTAGTTGACTTATGTCAAGTTTGAATGTTTCAACTTGTTCCACACTCTCATACTCAATATCATACCATCTCATCATGATATGGAAAGAAGCTCCACGCAAAGGATGTAGTCCATGGACGTGCCTGGTAGAGGGGACAGGGGGGACACGTCCCCCCCAAAATTTTACCCTTAAATTCAATAGAGAATTTATTGATTTATTTGAATAGTCTTTTTAATTCTTGAAATTAGTTATTTTAAATTTAAATGACCTTATTAAATAGGCGGATCTTGCATCATTTGTATAGACACTAGCACTACTAAAATAGTTTTTAGGCTGGTGACACAGTTATTATATTAGTAAATTATTTTATTTTAGATTGATTAAAGAATTCAATATAATTTATAGATTAAAGAAACAATTAATTTAATTGATAACAGTGAACCATAAATAAGTTTCTAAAATGTCATAGTGAATCCGTAAAAATGAATGATATTAATTTTATTTTATTTTATTTGCAAGTTCTTAATTTTTTCGAATAGTTGCAGCAATCTTGTGAATGTTAAGAATAAATAGCGTGGCGTGTGGTTTGTTAAATGTTTTGTAAATAAATGAGTTTATGTCGTATTTGCTAATGTGTTTGTGTGTAAAAGTGAACTTAATATAAATCAGCGTGATTTGAGTAATATTTTGAGCATGGATCGTTTCTGAATCAAAAGAGAACAGGATTCACCAACTGAACTATAATCTCCTAAAAAAACACTGCTTTGGCGAGTCTGAAGAAAAGTCCTTTCACGCCAACTTAAATTTTAATAGAACAGAAAATGTGTTTAATCAATCACAAGTTAGTATTTGTGAAAGTAATACATATCTGGCACCAAACCAGCCAGTTACAATACCAACCAAATTTCCAACTCAGAATTTAAAAGTAAAAATACTTCGGTTTCAACCAGCATGGTATAAGGAGTTCACTTGGCTGCATATAGATGTCTCTACAAACAGTGCCGATGGAGCTCTTTGTTTTTATTGTAATAGATATAATAAATTATGTCCTGATAAAAATCTTGCTTGGAAAATGGATCCGGCGTTTTCTAGAAATGGATTTAAAAACTGGAAAAAGGCATTGGACAAGTTTCGTTCACATGAAAAGTCAGATAGTCATTTACAAGCAGTTTTAAGTTATAGACAGCTGAAAACCCCGATTGATAACCAGTTAAACTCTTCTTTAGTTTCTGAACGTAAGATTTCTAGGGAATTTCTTTTGAAAATTTTCACTTCAATTAAATATTTAGCCATGCAAGGCTTAGCTTTAAGAGGAAATCAACAAGAAAGTGGAAACTTATTTCATCTTCTTAAACTACGTTCCGAGGATGATTCATATCTTGCAAATTGGTTGAATAAGGAACGAGAGGTATACACAGATGGAAAAATTCAAAATGAGATTTTGGAAATAACGGGTAATGAAATTGTGAGAAATCTTTGTGCTGAAATTCAATCTTCCAAATTGAATTTGTTTTCTTTGATTTGTGATGGTACACGTGATATTACTGGGACTGAACAGCTTAGTATATGTGTGCGTTGGGTTGATGAAAACTTAGAGCCTCATGAAAGTTTTTTGGGGCTATACAGTGCTAGTAAAACAACTGGGGAGTCGATTGCAGCCATTCTTTTTGATATAATGACCAGAGTTCAACTACCTCTTTCGAACTTGCGTGGACAAACCTATGATGGTGCTCCAAATATGAGTGGGATCAACAAAGGAGTACAGTCTATAATAAAGGATAGACAGCCTCTAGCCGTGTTTGTTCACTGTGGGGCGCACTGCATTAACTTGGTAACAAGGGATGCATGTGATACATCAATTACTGTGAGGAATTCAATGCAATGGGCCCATGAACTTGGAGTTTTGTTTTCACAATCATTGACAGCTAAAACCAAGTTTATTAATATCCGAGAAGCTACTTTTAATGGTCCTTTGACATCTAATGCCAGCATTAAGCCCCTTTGTCCGACCAGGTGGACATACAGAGGTGCTCAGATTGAAGAGATTCTGGAAAACTATTCAATGATTTTACAAACACTTGAAGCACTGTCTGTTGAAGCAAATCACTTACAGTCAGCAAGTGGGTTATTCAAAGTGTTTGAGTGAGGAGAGACTGTTTTAGGCTTCCTTATGGCAAGGAAAATAATAAATAATTTAGAAATTTTGAATAAATCTTTTCAGGGAAGAAAAATGAATACTTCCGGACTTATGCAGGCCATAGAAATAGTGTCTTCTAGTTTACAAAGACTCAGAGAAAATGACGAGTTTTTATTAATTTGGGGAGAAGCTAACAAAATCATTGTTACCAACAACCTGCAGCCTCTTTCTCTACCAAGACAGAAGAAACCACCAATGCGTTACACAAGTCCTGCTACAGCGTTCACTTCTACTTCAGTCGAGGACTACCTTCACCACGAGTATTTTGCCATTATAGACACAGCTGTTGGAGGTTTAAAGTCAAGATTTGATCAAGAAGGACTTGATCACATGAGAAAATTGGAAAGGAGTCTTTTAAAAGGAGAAATAAACCCAGTGCTGAAAATGTATCCTGAAATTAACGAGAAAGATTTTGAAATTGAACAAAACATGTTTTTTCGTTTAAGTGCACCTACTTGTGTTGAAGATGCCCTAACCGCATTTCGAAGGCTATCTCCTGAAGTGAGAGCAATGCTCAGTAATGTTGAGGTTCTGTTGCGTATACTGCTGGTTGTTCCAAGCTCGTCATGTGAGGCGGAAAGATCATTTAGTTCGTTACGTCGCCTTAAAACATACTTGAGGAACAATATGACACAGAGGCGCATTAATCATGTGGCTGTGTGTCACACACATAAAGATATGTTGGATAAGATAAGCATTCATTATCTTATGAACAAGTTTATTGTAGTTAATGAACGAAGAAAGAGAGTGTTTGGTGAAGCCTATGCTAATTTAAAATAAGTATTTTGTATGGCATATAAGTATTTTATTTATAAGTTGTGTTGTCAGTGTGGTACACTAAATATAGTTCCTATTATTTATTTAATACAAAATTACTAATACTCTTGCAGATAGGGCTATAGTTATTTAAAATTTTGAACAACTAAGAAAAAAGATTGTTATTTTAATCTGAGTTAAAGGAAAATTTTTGAATTGGTATTAATGTTCATCTGATACATTTATATTGAATATGAAACTGAATTTAAGAGTATTTCTAGTGTACGCGTTGTTTATACTAAGTATATAAACAATTATTATTAGAGAGTGTTAAATCACTTAAAATATTTTTTGTCTTTGTCCCCCCCAAAGTCTGAAAGCCAGGCACGTCCATGGGATGTACGATTAATACATTTGGGCGTCCCCTGGACAACGATACATTAGTAGGCCTAACAGCTAATCCTCCTACAAACTGGCCTACGAGGGATGTAGCCCAAACAAGTGTGTGTGTGTGTGTGTGTATTGCTTCCGGAACATTCCTGAAGTTTCACATCCCTCCAATGGCGTGTGGTCAATTCTGGACAAAGGGAAGCAATGAAGCTTTAATAAAGGAGGTCTGATGGACCCTAGTTTAATTGGAAGCTCACACTGGTCCTTTTTTTTAAATATAGTTAAGAGTACAATAGGGAAGAAAGGAAGGGGGTAACTAACACAAATTATGCACGGAATAAAACAAAATAATTGGTGAGCTTAGAAATATTACTCAATCATTAAATTATATATTTAATTAATAATTGTAGTTTTAACTCAAATTTAAAAAATAATGGTGAATTTACGATTGCCAAAGGTTTCTCTTGGGTTGCAGCCTGCAAATGAGTATGACCTTTGCCTGCCTTATAATAGCTTTGAATCTGAATTTACTCTACACGATATCATCGTTAGTAAATAGTTAGGTCAGCTATATAATTTTCCACCAACCCAACACACCTAATATGACCCTAAACTTTCATAAAATTGAGTGTTGAAACGTCAAAGATTTTTTTATTTACGTTGCCTGAAGGTAGAGTGGATCCGGATGTTTCAATTATTTTCTTTTTCTCGTCAAAAGACCGGGACGAAAAAAGTATTATTCAAAATATTACTTATGAATTTTGACATAACATCCCTCCTTTTCCACTGCGGCACTTGTTGACTCACTCGTTATTCTACTACTGTACGCAAAGAAACAAACCGCTTCCCTTGTAGGATCAAACTAGCCTCAATACTCTGTAAAGTAAAATTAAACTTACTGTAAATTACTGAGAAATAAATTATTTTGTAATATAGTGCTCATAATTATATTTAGAAACAATAAATATTGCTAAAAACAACCTAAAAGTAAGATTTAACAGTATATTAGGTACGAGTATCATTCAATCACGTAAGTAAACTCTGCTTCCCTTTCCGCGATGAGGGCCGGACAGACCCGGAAACAAACTATTAATGAGATAAAAAGAGCGAGGAAAACCGGCTGCCTGACCGGTCAGTCTGAGTCCTAAGAAAAAACCGCTTGCTCGAAGAAAGAAGAGCTTCCATCTCAACTCAGCATACTAGTTAGAGAGATTTCGAATTACAATAATTTGTTTTAACTTTATTTTTCTCTTATTTAAAAAAAAATACTTTTTAATTTTAGGGAAGCGTTGCTTCCCTTACAACCATTGCATAAACGCCACTGCATCCCTCTGTTTCCTCAACATCCGTGTTTGGTGGTGTAGGATGTATTACCCTAACATAACTCAATGTCTCTCGAGCCTGTGGTGTGTGGAGTAAGTGTTCAAGTGGTATTTTAGGGGAGGGGACTGCCGCACTTAATTAAAACAAGTGCCCCACTATCTCTAACCCAATTGTCAACTCCCGGAGTTACACTCCTGTTTAGAGGGGGAGATGGAGGTAGCGATGTAAGCTACTAACTGCCTTCGTGTTGGTCATGTGTTTCTAACAGTGGCGTAGCTAGAATGTTCAAATGATGGATACAACATAACCATATATTGATTATAGCCGACGGTTATTTTTCCAGGGAAGTATAAAAATCACTGGTTGTAAATTTGCATACCTCAAGGGGGCATATTTTGCCTTAAATAATTTTTTTAATTATATTTTGAAACGTAGACTTTTGTGATATAAATTTATCTTAGATGATTGTGAAGATAATGAGATAGTTTTATAGTACCTATAAATGCATATTTTGTTCATTAATGCATATTATACAAATAAGAGTCTTAAAATGCCTTTTTTTCCCTTATATCTTGCTCTACCTTTCTTTCTTTTTTTCGAATATTGAGAAGTTCTTTTGGAAATTCTTTAAAAACCAATACTGTGTAAGTCCAATAAGTATGTTCTCATATTGTCCTTATGTCTCACTCTGCTGACGCACTTGCTGCATCCCTTCCATATGTTTACATAATGGGGATACTCGTGATCACGGGCGTACGCCGTGAGGTGATTAGGGGAATATATCCTCCCTGAAATCCTATATAATACAAAGCTGTATCTCTCAACAAAATAAGAAACAAAAAACGTACAAGTTTCACACAATGTTACTTTACGTGCACACTAATGTTATATCGTAATTTCGAAATTGAAAAGTGATTATAGAAATGGCAGATAATTTTGATCGATAGTTAAATCGATTATCAAACACCCTAGATCAGTCGGTAGCGTATCTGCCTACTGAACTAATGGTCCTGGGATCGATTCCCGGCATGGTCGAAAATATATCATTGGTGAAATGTGGGTTTACCCTTTCACATTGGAAATTAATGGCTGGGGACTGGATGTTGTGCCTGTCCTAGTATTAAGTTAGATTATAATGCATATAAAGCTACGACAGACCTAGGAAGCCGATAGTGAAAAATAAATGACTTGCATAAAAAAAATTACGCAAACCATAGGCTGAAAACAGTAATGGATGTAAAGTAAAGTTAAATCGATTCATTGAAGCAGTTCCTTGCCCATTCTTAAGGGACGCTAGGTTGTTTTGTTTAATGCCATAGTGGCCCTTCTATTCCCATCTCAAGGCTTCCTTTTCTATGGTTTAAGTGATCAGCAGAGTTGTGCTGTGTTGGCTGCTCTTCGTTGTTGACAACTGACCTACCTACATCTATTTCAATAAAAGAATATTTTCAATATGTTTTATACTTGCTTTTTTTCCATTATTAGAATTTTATTTTTAAATAAGAAGAATGTGATGAAAAATTACAATTTTCTGTTGCCCTAGAAATAAGAAACTTTTTTTTATATTACTTATGGCCAAGCTTTAACACTAAATTATATCTAATCAAGGACTCCACTATTAGAAAATTGAGAAACCAGCTATTTTAAATCATTCATTAGTTTACTATACTGGTAATTGTTCTTTCAAATATCTTACGAAAATGTTTTTCCTGTTTTATATATATAGGAGTGTACAGGAGGGAGGGGTGGGATGGTGTTATTTACATTTTTTTAGGGACTTTGGGGGGCACAATAAAATTGTAAGTGATTAATGTATAAGATGGTATCAATCCTGCCCTGGCTAAGCCAAAGGTCCTGTTTCGATTCCCATTTCTAGGTGTTTTTTTCTCAACTATTGAAATGTCCCTTTCATGTGGGCAGTGCCGTAATTACAATGAATTGCAGCTTGTATGTGTTATTCATTGCAATCTTGTGTTGTCCACTGGGTAGCACAACCGCCCTCCAGAGACACAGATGGCTGGGGTATCTGATAACTCGCGATACTATTTGTTCGCTCATATGTAGCTGACGTTTGTCACACATACATCACAGACTCCACCTTAAACTATGAGTGAAGAATTGCCCTAAACATGGAACGAAACCCGGATATCTTGGTGGTAGAGCCAAGAATAAAGTCTTGGGTTCCATTCCCGTGTGCAGGTGTAATTCTTCAATTTATCTAAATTAATTTAAATTGTTTTAAATAAACTTTAATATTGTTTTGATCAAATTGCTTTTACATCGGGCATATGTAAATAAAAAGTAATTTTACTAATTATATTTCTTTTAAACGTACAACTTCAGTGATAACTAGAGTTTACCCGCGGCTACGCTCGTATTTACTTCAGGTAAATTAACTCTTTTTTTTCAACGAATCATTAAAACTGCGAACCACCCTATTTCATAAACACATGAGGCAAGGAAATGTTTTATATGTGGACGATGTCACACATTAATGGATACCTTTAGTAAGAAACCCAAATATTAAGTAGTTTACATTTTTTACAGTTCTTGAATCAAATTTATCTCTCTTATGTAGATTTAAGTGTTGCAGGGGACATTAAAAGAAATTATTTGAATTTATTTGATATATAAGAAACAAAACTAAATAAACTTAATCAACACACAAAACTATCAAATAACTGAAAAATAATTAAATTTAAAGCGCAAATTTAAACACACCAACAGTGGATCTCTTATGTTGAGGCATTGTTGCAATGAACACCAAAATATATATTTTAAAATTGCTATCTAAGGAACTAAATTAAAGTAAACTTAATGAAGCTCTCTATGGCTTAGTACTAAACAGTAAGCAATAATATTATTCATAGCGCTAACGCGTTCAACGCAACCGACAACTTTAAATGATCTAAAAGAATTAAACCGACTCTATACCAGTGTTAAATACACATACGAAAATTCCCGAAGAAACACTAACTCTCCGCCTATCCTGTATTCTGTAATATAAGGTGTACAACAGAAAAAATCCTGTCTAGATCCTATGAGTACATTTTGAGTTTACTGGCCACAACCAGATACATTCTAAAATAGATTATTTTCTCTTCTTATAGCTTAAATTACTTAGAAAAAAAAATTAAAACTCCACAAAAACTCGAATAAAGAGACATATTAGAGTTTTATAATATACTAGTATTTGCCCGTGGCATTAAACAATACATCATTACATTCGACATATTCAAATGCTAGAAAATAATGAAACTTAGTCGAAAGCAGTGTTATATGTGCTTTTGAGCTTTCACGGGGAAACATGGACTCGCCCACATTCCTTCCCCCACCTCATATTACGTGCCATATCCTGTAACCGCGATACCAGCCGCGACAAATGTTCACTGCCTACGACCTGTAGTTACGTACTACTTCGCTTGCTGATGAGCTAGCGTGATAATTTATATATTATAGCTTTCCCTGTATTCTGAAAAATATGGAGTACAACAGTCTGATCAGATGAATAATTTTTAAGTTTGCTGGCAACGGACAAACACACAAACAGAAAATTAAATATATATACAGATTTAGACCTTTATTAAATTTAGAGATAAAATTAAACTCTATAGTCTAGAGTAACTCAAATTTTCTTAAAACAACATTATTAAACCTTCAACCTTATTATAGAAATACTAAATCCTCCCTAAAATTATCCAGGTTTGGTAATCCAAGCTGTGAGCTCAATATCCTGTAGCTTTTTCTCATATACATAATCTTTCAGAAGTTTCCATATTGAGGATCCAATTAAAATTACCTCTTTTAGTTTAGCATTTGTAATGTTGGGAAAAACCTCTGCGATATGGGTGAATACACGTCTTATTTTATCTAAGGCCTTAACGAAAGTATTCACTAAACAAAACTTTATATGCCAAGGTGGATGAAGAACATTTTCTCGTTCAACCAGTTGAAAATTACATTATTCTTTAGAGTATATATTCACTTCTCTTTTGCCATTGTTGCACAATACAATGCTTTTCTGATGCCTGCTTTTCTGACAAACATAAAAAAACAACTTTATTTTGTGAAAATTTCCTTTAGACATAAAATATACAAATAACCTCAATATCACCACAGACCGGTTAATAATATTACTACCCTCAGAATCCCTGTCATACTTTTATATAGTTTTTCAAGCGAGCAGTATGACATAGAGGAAATGATGGACACTTATTTCCATTTTGCAGCATAGCTGCTTAAAATTTATTTAGGAAGCATCAATAAATATGAGCCATTTATAAGGATTGTGTTTATTGCGTAATTATTTCATAGGACCATTAATATCTTCTCTATACTATCATCCATAGTGAAATACTTGGATTACAATTCACTGCTTTGTCAATATAATGATACTTTGATTCTTTCTTCAAGTAATATCAACTGCCTTAACAGGGATAACATGGAACCTAGGAATACAGCTTGCTCTTTGGTTAAATTTATGTCAATAGCTTGGTCGTTCAAACTTCTTAATTAATTAAATGAGGTGTGTCGTGAGTTTCAGATTGGTAGTCCAAATCCTTAAAATAGGATGTTTCAATAGAGCTTATAACAAATTCATCGGCACATTCATCATCACTGGTTCCTTCAGCTCATGATTTTGGGGGAATTGTTGGCCAGTTTATCTTTACTATGTGGGCGAACCATGTTGGGATATTTGAAAATGTGCTTTGTTTCTTTTTGAAATCTCTGGTCTGTTTGACATAGATAACTAGCAATTATCAACGCAGTTACGTGGTTCTTATCTTACCGTAGTTATTGTAATAGGCATTCATTTTAGTTTCCCGCTTAACCGTATCCTTTGATTCATTGTGCAGGTAATACAAATATGTGAGTATGTGAAGACAAGTTTCGGTCCTGGTTGCCAATCTTGCAAACAAAATAAAAATAATATACACGTTTGGTAATTATAAAGATTTACTTCCTAGCTTCTCTCACATGTAGTAGAATTTTCCAGGGTGATTATGTCATTTAATTTGCTTCAACATTATAACAACGTGTGCAGGTGGCTTCTAGGTCGTCGTGTCAGTTAACACACATGGAAAGACCAAGATACATCATCACTTTTATATTTATTATATATTAAAATAAATAAGAGTAAACTTAAAAATCTTCATTTAATAATTCACATCTTAATAACTTGTAGTTTATGGATCCATGGCCCCCTTTCAGCGGCTTATTATTGTCCAAACTTGTTTTTTAATGTCTGGTTAGGATTCGGACGGGCGTTGGAGTTTTTTCTTATTGGTGTGGGTAGTTTATAGTCGTAGTATTGTAACGGGCGTTGGAGTTTAATTTTTATTTATTGGCGTGAAGTCCACGGTGTTGGGCAAGGAAATATGCAGCACGATCATCTCCTGACGGCAGCGTAGCGTAGAATGCGACCACTGACTATCTGGCAGCCGTGAGACCACCTTCAATTTCCCTCACTCCCCCACCTTACATCGCTACGGCTGATACACCTTTCACTTCACTGATCCCACCCCTCACTTCGTCATACCACTCCTCAGTGGGAGGGTGGTCAGATGTCACAACAACCCTAGGTTGTTTTGAATGTTGAAAGAGAGTGCCAACGACCTTTTGAAGAGTCATGAACACCCCGGCCCCACCCCAAGGTCACTTGGTGCTTTGGTCGTGGCCTTCTAAAGGCCGTAGGTTCGGATGTGCTTTACCCCCAGCCCCAAGGCCACTTGGCCCCTTGTTCGTGTCCTTCTGAAAGCTGCAGGTTCAGATGTGCTTTATAATGCCCACTCTGGGACCAAGGTGTCTATTTCCCCCCTCCAAAATTAGATGAGCCTGACATTTAGATGGCATTCACACCGGGACTAGAAACTTAATATATTTAGCACATCTAATGTCTGTTGAAACGGCCGCACTTCCTGCACACCACCATTTTATCGGTCAATAAGATTTTTCTAGACCAGGTAGAATGTGTACCCGCATTGGCTTCAAACTTCGATCACTCTGTCACCGCCCATCTAGTGACGCCTTAGAACATGCGACCATTGATACAAGTATACAAAAATAACTATACAATCCATTATGACGGTAGATTGCTACCCAAAGATAAAGTGAAAAAAAGAAACAACCGTTTTATTCCTTGATCCACTTATAGCAACAGAAAAAAATAATTTAATGTTCGCAACTATATTTTGACAAAATATTATATAACTATATAAATTCTTCAATAAAATCACGGCTGAGGAAGATATAAAATGTACCTGCATTTGTGTGAAGGCCGAACGACACGGTCGACCTGGATTCAATCACCACTACCTCCTTGCTAATAGCCACGAGGTTAAGCTTATCATTATTTAGAACTGCGTCTTACTACCCGTCAGGAGTACAAGCTGTGGACAATATAGGAGAAAATCGGCCTCGGTACACACGCATGAAAGGGATTCGAACTAAGCACTTCAAGCAAGCGTGAGATAAGAGCTGATTTTGACCAGGCGAAATGTGTAACAGCATTCGCCAGGGTTTTAAATGTGAAGTAATTAGCGTTTGTTTCTCTCTAAGGGATTTGAACCCCTACCTATTTACGTCACAGGGTTAGATATGTCTCCACATTTGCGTGCCATTGACACCTGAACACGAGGGGGTAATCGAACCCTCCAACACCATCTGGATATCTTTGCTTGAATAAGAGAGGCAGAATAATAAGATTAGTGATGTAACATCATTTGCGCAGGGTTGAAATGCCAAAACTATTATTTATGCTTACTCAAGCTAGATATCATTGAAACCTGGATACGGTATTTAAAACCGAAACTTTTGACGCAACAATTTAGGATTTGTATTTATAAAATAAATTAGCATTTGTTGACCTTGCAAAGACTCGAAACCCTTACCTCCTCCCGTCACAGGGCGAGATGTGTACCCACATTTTTGCTGCTGGAAAAATAAACACGACCGACGGTCCGTCATGGTGTATAGGATACCGCCTAGACAGCACTGGAGAAAGACGTCCATCCTCTGCGGGAGAGCTAGCGTGAATGCCAAATAACTGTAAATAAATGCCTATTTACGTGGCTCGGGCAATCACTGATGCGGAAACAATATTATCAACCAATAAGAAGGTGCCATCTTTACATGTGACACACCCCTGTTGAAGCGACTGTAAATATACCCTGAAATCATTACCTTCGGTCATTATAATTAATAATTGCGGCTAGTAAATATATTGAGTTTCGACGCGCTGGAAAAATGGATAAATCTAGGTATGTTTTAAAACTTTTGTATGTTTTAATGGTAGCTATTTTGCTTATTAAGTTTTTAGTGTACAGCGGTATTTGTTTCTTTGACATACAGTCAAGAAGAAGACGCCTTCAGCACCCGAAAGCCAGGACCCTTTACCTCTTTTTAGTGAAGACGGAATTTGCCTAGCGGATGGTGACTGGTCCATGGGTAATAAGTGTCCTGCTATAGATTGTATAAAATTGTCAGTGTTTTTTTCCCCCACGATCGTAATTAATATGTATTTATTTAATTTCAGAATATTAAAATCCATACGAACTGGACACCGGCCTGAGGGAGCAGAGGCGACCGAACGGGATTTAACAGTGTGTGTGCGGGCGCCGCCCCTTGAAAGCGGCGAAGCGGAGATGGATCCTGTACCGGCACACCTCCTAGAAGCGGTCAGTGCTCTGCCCAGCTCTGCCACCGTCAGTCTTCATCCCCCAGAACCCTACCGACGCTTGCAGAAATTCTATCTCTGATGTTTGGGGTGAATTGGACGCGATAGACCAGCTGATATGTAAATTTGCCATTATATATTTTAGTACCATCTACAAGTAACTATACTATAACCTCTAGATTGAAAATAGACACCTTATTACGGAAGAGTCATCCACGTCCTCTCGTCCCCCAAGCCACCGTTGTTTTGCTGGTATAGCAAAACCTTTTGTTAGCTAACAGTTTCGAGAGTATTAGCTCTTATATTCATGTTATAGAATGTTATTATTTCAAACAAGAAAAAAGAGAGAAAATTATAATTGTCGCTATAGCCGTGTTTGCAATATGTTGGATTAAATTTAACCACCCCCTTAGCGCATTCGATAGCATCTATATATACTTAACTATCGGTCCCAGTTTAGATTTTCGACACGACTAAATATGTCGGTCTGATAAATTACCAGACAGCGTGTCGGATTTGTGGATTTTCCCGTCATTAAGTTATTTACATTTTATAAATAAAAAAGGAACCCGAGCTTTAGGCTCGAAAACAGTAACGGATTTGCATTAAATTATAATATTCAATGAAAAAAACTTTATTTAATTCTAAAAAAATTATTTCTATTAATTGAAAACTTATATCTGATCATTAAAAATTACTCTCTAACATCAATAGCTGTTTTTACCAATTTGTATTAAGACATGTTACCCCCCCCCCCTTAACTTATTTAAAACTAGGTTTATTCAATCTTAGTGCTGTGTGGTAAACTTGCTTACTTGTCGAAATAACATTTGGCGTTGGCATGCAATTTAGAGCCGAAAAAGTGTTACGCTCTGCTGACCGGGATAATAACTAACCGGGGAAATTATATTGTTGCTTTAGCCGATTATTAAAAAGAGAGAAAAACCCTATATATTGGTTTGTTGAGCCAATGGTCCCGGATTTTATTCCCTGGCAGGGGTGAAAATGTAGATTTAACCTTTAATAGTGATAAATTAACTGCCCTGGACTGTATTTTGTACATATTCTATGGCTCGAGATTATTTACTACACACACTTTGCGGACGTTGTTATCAGTTAAAGCAATTATGTTTAGGAAAAATTGTAACATGTTATATTAATACCGAAAGTAGATTAGAATTGAAAAGTATTATATATTTTGTGGTATCATTTTAAAGAAAAAATAATACATGGTAGTTTGCAGAAAATATGTTTGGAACAATTATATTTAAAGTATTTACTTTGACACGTTCTTTTGTGTTATAGTTCAAATGGAGGGTGGAAATATTGGCCCCATCCTCCCACCACCACCACCACCACCACCACCACCATCTGTGAGACACCTTCACCCCTTCTCAGGAGCATCGCTATCAAGACAGGGAGACGGTGTTCGATTCCAAGCTGCAGCGAGGAAGATGGGGTTCGAGGTCCTCCCGCAACTCATGGCAGTGGAAACAACGGGACCATCTTCGGCGCCACAATCTAGAATTTATTGCCCGGTAAACCTGGTTGTGGAGCTTTGTCTCTTCGAATCGTTGAGGAGAGAATTAAACAATTGAAGCGTTTCTTTTATACTGGTAGAGGAATGACTGTACATCTTGGTGCTACAGCAAGCAATCGTGACACATTAATTTAGCTTGAAAAAAAACTAATTTGCTTAATCGGCTGCAGGACCATGGTGTCAGCGCCAATGATCATGTCAGCTTACTTATGAACAGCATGCACTCGACGTTGAATCCTGTATTCGTCTCTTTTAGGAGGGCGGATCCGTTAGACGCTCGAGCCGTTCTGGATAACGTAGGTTGTGTGTTGAAAAATAATAGCTTGTCTTAAGTACGGCACCACTGTGCGTTAAACACAGCCATTTTAAGGATCCTAATGGGAGTGCTTGTCATTGTGATAAGCTATCCCCTGCTAGCACATATAACCGTAATAATCAATGAATAATTATTATTCAAAATAGCGACATATTTTGCCTTGCCCTTGGGTTGATTGTCGCCAAAGATATATGTGATAATAAAAGAGAACCAGGATACATGCACGTGAACACCTATAAGCACATAAAGGTTAGATGCAATATTCAAAAATACAAAGCAGAAGATTTATGCTGTGATACCATGTGAATCTTTTGAAAGATGGTGGTGGAATTATTGAACTGAAACAATTTCAAGCGTACCTCTCCGAATACAAAATCACATTGTTCAGGGAACGTTAGTGTAGACATGTCCTATATGAGCGGCTTTCTCCTCCCGAACATTCCTTTAAGGGATACCTTGGTTTGTATTTTCACGACGATAAGCAAAAACATTTTGATGTCTTAACATCCTTGTCAGCCGTATTTAAGTGCTCGTATTTTGTCGCGAGTGTCGTTTGCCATTTGAACATAAGAACGAGCACAAATGCGAATCCACGTGAAAAAAATGCTACGATAAAGTGGTTTGCAATGGATATCAATCTGTGACCTGAAAAGAATGAGGACATTGGTTCCCAAACCAGACATGTTTTGATAACCATAAAGTCCCAGTTTTTGCAGAGGTCGAATGTTGATCTGTGATGACAAAAAGGTTTGTGAGGTCTGTGAGCAATTTTTCAATTTGGAAATATCAAATTATTCACATAGGTGTTATGAGACTTTTTGTAAAGTATGCGATACATATCATCATTTTGGTCATTTCTGCTATATGAAGCAAGCCCCATCCAAGCCGTCACTTGAAAAGAGCAATTTCATGTTTGTGTTCTATGTTTTTGAATGCAGACAAGAAACGCTTCTTCAAGGTGCGGTCAACACGTACTCGCACGAACCTAATATCTGTGTCATGCAGACGTGTTGCAATGCCTGCCTTCATATCGATGTAAATGACCCTCATTGCGCCGAATTCAGGGGTTAAAGGACTTGCATATTCAAGGGTGATATCACAATGGCCCAATTTTTTTGATTTATAGAGCTAATTAACGAAACAAAATTAAGAATATCACCCTCCTAGGCCATAATGCGGAGGGCTATGATAGAAATATTATTTTAAAATATACCATGGAGGTAAATAAATGGACTTCAGAGGCTCATAATTAACGGTGGGAAAATCATGTTCTTGCGTTACGGCCCGCTCCACTTTATTGACTCCCTGAACTTTCTCCCGATGTCGGTGTCCAAGATACCCAAGACATTCGGCTAGGACGAGTATTTAGCCAAGGGACATTTCACCCCACTTTTTCAAAAAAAAAGAAAACATTGTTATAGGGGTCCCTTGCTGCCAAAGGAGGACTACGGCATCGGTGAGATGTCGGTTTAGAGAAAGGACCACTTTGAGAAGAAGTATGACGCGTTGGTTAAAGAAAATGATGTCTTTGATTTTAACCACGAGTTGCAACTGCATTGCATGAAAGTTCCTACGGAAGGTTTGCCTGAATTTAGAGATATGCTTATGGAAAAAATAAAAAAGAATCTTTTCAGAGAGGCGTGTACGATTGCAGGAGTGGCCATGTTGGTTTACCTCTGAAGTCATCTTAAGGAGAATACCATCGGTATCATCCTTACCAATGGCTATCGGTGTGCAGATCAACAGTCGCAAGTCACCATACAATGGATTTGCTGGGAGGCCCATCGGCGCAGTGTATCTATCCTAAATGCGAGTAACAGCCGTGAGGAATATGTGTTAATGCAACGTTTAGACGGCGTTGCTAAATATGGAGACACCAGCAGCGTCTTCCAGTTTTGGGGTTGTTATTGGCAAGCTGGGAGAAATATGTTAAGGAGGAGCTCCACCCTGGGTAATTCCTTTTACAATAGCGGCTGGGAAAATCAAACCGCCAACGATGCTATTTACAATGAAGAGAGAGGATAACAGCACCATGACTTACTGGGTGGAGTCTGCGAGGTTATTGATTGAGACATTGTTACCGGATGATGACGAGGAAGCAGATACGGAAGAACAGAGCGAGTTGAGTAGAGCCATGACTCGGGACATGTATGACAATAAAGAACCTGTGGAAGTGGTTAGTCAGGACGAGGTTATTAGGACTATTGTTTATATGGGGAAGAAGAAAGCACCTGAGCCAGACGGGATAGTGGTCGAGGTGCTGCGAAAGACGTTAAACCTCATAGCCTCCTACCTTGCAGGCCTGCTAAACGAATGCCTCACTCAGGGCAGAATCCTGAATATCTGGAAGCAGAGTGAGGTAATCGTGCTAAGCAAGGGGGAGGACAAGTATCCGCTTCTTCCAAAGTCATATAGACCCATTTTTCTGATAAACACGTGTGGGAAACTCCAGGAAAAAGTATTGTGTGAAAGATTATTAAGGCACAGGACAGGATTTGGCATGCGTCAACAGCAGTATGGTTTTCGAACGGGTAAATCGACAGAGGATGCCATCTGTAGAACAATGTAATTGACCGACTTGGCCACTGACAGATACGAGGTTGAGATATTCGTAGAAATTTCGAGGGCATTTAACAACCAATGGTGGTCGGCGTTGTTCGGCCGGTTAAGAGAACTGCAGTGCCCACGGCAATTGTATAGAATCTTGATTGGACTACTGCCGAAATAGGTATGCCACCCTGAGGTATCGGAGCAGCAGCGAGCAGAAAATATTAACCAAGGGATGTCCCCAGGGATTTGTCTGTGGGCCGATAATCTGGGATGTGGTGCTGGAGCTGGGACTGCAGATGTTAGAGGAAATTCCCGAAATGCATCGGGTGGTTGCCTTCTCGGATGACCTTCTAATAGTGGTAGAAGGTAATTCAACGAAGAGCCTGGAGGAAAGATCCAATCGGGTGCTAGATGGGTTAGTAAGGTAGTAAAAAAGTGTCAAACTGAAGATGGCACCGGTGAAGACAAAATTCATGCTGTCTAAGGGGAAAATGGTGCCAAATCCCCCAATAAAGGTTGAGGGAGGAAGCCTGAGAAGGAGATAAACGGTCAAATACCTGGGTGTAACTCTTGGTGAGAACATAAACTTCACGGCGCATTTAGAGGAAGTGATTTGGAGAGCTCAGTGGGTCATGAATAAGATTATAAGCATTGGGTGGAGGAGGTTTTACCTATCCATGTGGATAATAAAGACATACCATAACGCGATCCTTCTCTCAGTTGTTGGCTATGGAGCGTGCATCTGGGTGCACAAACTGAACAACGTCAAGCCAGCTATGGCTGTCTGGAGTGTACAGAGGAATGTCCTTCTGAGACTTACGGGTGCCTACCGGACAGTGGTGACAGACGCACTGACCACCACCCTAGGTGTGTGACCATTGAATCTTCTGTTTAAGAAGAGGCAAATTGGGTACTGGAAGAGAAAGAACAACTGGGAGAATGTTAGTATTTGCTCTGTTGATGGAATGGCAGAAACGCTGGGATGGCAGTGAAACTGGTAGGAGAGCGTATCAATTCTTTCCCAATGTGGTCGAAAGTATTGATAACTCAAATATGGAATCATTCCCGCGTCTGGTCGGATTTATTACGATTAAGGTGTCGTACTCAGAATCCTCAAGGAATATGGGATTGGTCGAAACTGATCGGTGTGAATCTGGTGAGGTGGGTACCCCAGAACACGTTGGCCTGGAATGTGCCTGTACGCTTGAGATAAGAAGACCTAACCAGAAGGAAGTTCAGGGGAGACTATTGGGTGATATCCTGAGAGATCCAACCCATTGGAGGTTCCTAGATAAGCTGGCAGTGGAAGCTTCAGAAAGAGCCAAGATGGAATATATAAGGGCACTAAGAGAGGGACGAGGACTGTGACAAAGGCTAAACATACGGAGGTCCAGAGAAGGAAGGGGGGAGAGACCAGTGACAGTGAAGAGGACAGTGACAGGGATAGTGACGAAAACGGAGACAATGACGAGGACAATAAAATATACTAGTACAAAAACACGGGAAGTGGGACTGAGACGGACGCAGATGACGTCTCAGTTGGGGAAATATAGGGAAAGGAGAAGGTTGTTTTGGTGGAATTACAGGTATACAACATTCCATGAGGAACAAGGCGAGATGCCGGGAAGTGGCAAACACGAAGCCTTGTGGGACTGGTATACCAGTTAAGCTGTTGGATCCGGAGGTTTACTGGGGTAACCCTGGTAATTCCCAGGGATCATCATTCCAGCCAAATAATAATGGTAAAGTTGAGGGTAAAGAAACTGGACGCATGGGGGAACTATATGATTGCAGATCCCTCTTCTTGGGAACAAGAAGTGTAAGATTAAGTCTTGTGAGGGCCCTAAGCGTCAATATGGAGATAAGCGGCTACTCTTCAACCCACTTGTAACATTGGGGAAATGGATATTCCCGGAGGGTAGGAAGTTACTTAGGTTAGTTAGTTGTAAGACTGGGATAAGAATCTAGGTCTGATAGGGTAACCAGCGGAGAAGAGTACCGGGGAAGTAATATACCCGGGGTGGACCAACTGGTGAATGAAATTGTATCTCGGAGATAAGTACTATAGGAGCCAAAACCTGTATAGATTAAATTAAATAGGATAATGTATAATAGTAGGAAATGTTTTGATAATATGTAAATAAGGCCTGGATATAAAATTGTAAGAAGCCAGGTCAAATTAGATTAGTAATAAAAAAAATGACACGGGTACCCTCTCCGTTATCCTGACAAGACCACCCCTAGCAAAAACAACCGCCACGAGACTATGGAGATGCACTATGAAGTGACCATGGCTTGCGTGGAAAAATTCAAGAATGCTGGTTACACGGTAGTAGAGATGTGGAAGTGTACGTTTAATTCAATGAAACGCAAAACAAGGACTTGAAAGAATTTGTACTCCAACATTAAGTGTAAAGCAAGGAACCCCTCAGTCCCAGGGACGCATTCTTTGGGCGGGTGTACACATTGTATCAAACTCTTCCATGAAGTAGACCTTTATTGTGGAGAGAATATCAAGTACTTGGATGTGTGTGTATTGTATCCTTACGTTTGCAAGTACAAAACATATCCCATCGGTCCCCAAAAATTCACTTGGAACCAAATTGTCCGTCTATTGATCAAGTAGAAGGCATAGCCAAAGTTACCGTGACGCCTCCGCGAGAATAGTTCATGACCGTATTGCCTGCACGGATCCACGATAAGATAATGCTCATCTGGTGCAAGAAATGTGTGGAGGAGAAAAACCAAGGCATGTGTCAACACAACGACAATAAAGATCTATGGTTGACAGGCGTATGGATGATTGATGAGATCCGGACAGACGTTGAGAAAGGCTACACCGTTGAAGCAGTACACGAAGTGTGTGAGTACAATGTCTCTGTTTACGATCGTCAGACACGTTCTGGCGGATTGTTTCAGTGGTACATTGATACTTTTTTAAATCAAACAAGAATCCAGTGAATGGCCCGAGTGGTGTACCTCACAAGATGATAAGTTAGCTTGCAATCAAAATTATGAGGAAAGGGAAAGGGTAAAACTCGGTTTCGGCTCTGTTTGTAAAAACCCTTGTCTCAACACTCTGGCTAACCTCTTTTTAATTTCGTAATGGGTACAGATTGGGCAAAGACCCAATTTACCACACGTATTCATTGTTAACGACTATCAGAGCATTGACAAGTACCTGAAGGATCCGTACATCATCTTGGACAGCGTCATTGATGTTAATGATGAGGTTATGTTTCTCAATTACAAGGATGCGTGTAACACGTTGCGTACTAACCCTAATACGAGTGTGGTAGTGGCATGCTACACGACTACTATGGCTGGTTGCACTTATACAACATCCTTGATAAATTGGGGGACCACGTTTTGTATCACGTTACGAATGGCGTTCTATTCAAGGAATGCCCCCACGATTGGAGTCTACTGACTGTATACTTTTTAGGTGACCTCACTGACGAACTTCAAGATTACGGTCCGGGAAGCTACATTAGCGCCTTTGTATATGGCAGTCCCAAAGGTTACGCCTACCGAGTTTGTGTTGGTGGCGATCTTGCAAAAAAAAAAGTGTGCAAGGTTCACGTGATTACCATAACCTTCGGCAACTGGAACAACGTAAATTTTTACGTTTTGAAAGCGATGGTCACCAAACAGGCCACGGAAATTTTATACAGTCACCGTGAAAAATAGTAATAAAAGTTCCTGCTACTGTATGTACCATTTCGCAGAATAAAGTTGACCTTCTCGTGTCCACCAAACGGCGTATAAGCTATGATAATAATACGTTGCCGTTCGGGTATCAGAGTCTTTGTAAACGCGCTTGCCACGACTAAAAGGTGATCATTTAGACGGTCTGAATAAACCTCTTTTTTTTCTTTCACTCTAGAGAGTTCCACTGACATACCATTTTTCAAAGATTTGAGATTTTTTTTTTCATATTTTTGCATATTTTTTATTGATTTAGCTTATGCACCCAGATTATTTTCTTATATTGTTTTAACCACCAGTACTTTCCTTCACCTACCTGATTATTTCTAGTCAAATATAATTAGTTGTTTGTATATATTTTAATTCTAGTCAATATTATTTTTGTTCCTTGTACATATCTTAAATTGAAACCATCTGACTGTGTACTTGCTCAAGGTCATCGACGTGTTTAGCAAGATGACTTGGGTGAGGACGCTTCCATCCAAGACGGGGAGCGTCGTGAAAGACGCCTTTCGGGACTTTTAATACAAATTGGTTGTAAACCTCTAAGTTTACAAACGGACAAGGAGACAGAGCTCACGGCACGTATAGTCTGGACATTTCTCAAATAAGAATGTGTGTATTACCACACCACTCATATTCCAAACGTGAAGGCAAGCATCGTGGAACGATTTTATAGAACTCTGAAAGGGCGCATGTGGCGCTATTTTTTTTAATAACACGTATTGCTATGTGAACGTCCTTCAAGATCTCGTCGATGCTAACAATGGTGCAAAACATTCCCTTATCAAGATTGCGCCTTCAGACGTTCCAAAAACCAATTAGCTTTAAATCAGAGATATACTGTGCGGAAAATGGCGCCTGAACTTGAATAGTAAGCCAAAAATAAAGTCGGTGACATAGTACCTATTATAAAATCCAAAATGCTGTTTGAAAAGGGCTACGAAAGCAATTGGAGTTAGGAAATTTTCAAAGTCAGCAGTGTCGTGTTGCGACAACCATTGGTCTACAGGCTGATCGATCTTGATTGCGAAGAATTTAATGGGACGTTTTACAAACCCGAATTAAAACGTGTATGCCTTCCCGAAACAATTAAAGTTGATAAAATACTACGTGTCAAAGGTAAAGGTGGCAGAAAGAAAGTGTACGTGCAGTAGAAAAGTTACCCCGGCAAGTTTAATTCTTGGATACTTTCCAGTTACATCAGAACCCTACCATGAAGGACCAGTTTTACATCACTTTTCCGAGTGACAGCTCTATGTGATATTTCCCGAAAAATACCTTCGCAAATTTCACCACGCAACTACAATACCATCTTACACTTGACGGCCAGTGGGAAGTCGCTCTTACTGAAGTACAACATCCGTGTTCTTTCACCATCGTACCCGAGGGCCAAACTATTGTATGGTACAACTGGATTGATGCTAACAGCGTGGAACAAATATTCAAGTATCATATCCCTCCTGGAATCTACAGCACTATCCATTAATTGGCATCACCCTAAACGAAGTAGGGGCGTCTAAAGGGAATTCCGGAGTCTTATTCAACTACGCAAACCCAAACAAAAAATTGGACGTTGTTTCTTCTTAACCAAATATACAGCTGCTGACTCTATCAAGTCAACTAAGTCTACAGATCGGTTTAGATCCTAAGACTAATCTGATCAAAGTACAAAAGTCATCGTACACCACCAAAATTCTATCAGGCTTGCCCTCGCAAATGTACATCTACATAGATATTGTCAACCTTCAGCCCGTTGGTGACATTGTGGTACCGCTTTTACGTATCGTTGGTATCAACAACGTAAACTATCTCTACAGCATACATAAGACAGTTAGCTATGATCCTTTGCACTACGTGGCCGTATTTATAGGGGAAATTGAAAGCCTGGAAATGAATATAAGAACAGACACTGGTGAACCTGTACCATTCGAGTTTGGAAAAGTGTGCGTGAAACTTTATTTTCGACGTTGCTCAACATGAACTGTCCCTACCAAAGATACTATGTTAACCAGATTGGAACAGGTATATCTTCTATCTACCGCGTGGTTCCCTATCAACGCAGGCATGGAATAGGAAGTTTTTTCATTGGCCTTTTCAAGAGTGTCGTACCGTTGCTGAGATGTGGCGCTAAAGCCATTAGAAAACAGGCACTTCATACGGGTATCTACATGCTCTCCGACGTTGCCAATCAGCGTAGTCCTTTCAAAGAGGCCCTACGACAGCGTGTCTGTGAGTTGGGAACAAACCTGAAATGCAAAGTGCAGCAGAAGTTCGACACACTGATGACCAGCTCCGGCCATAAAGGGCGTAGTAATAAGCACTGACGTCGTTCTTCTGTCATTGCCCGACGTAAAAAGGTCAAGAAAGAAGCGACAGATATGTTCAGTTGAAATGTCGTTTCTACACTCCCAGTCCTGCGAATATGACAGCAGTAAACTTGATTAATTTTACATCCCACCCACGCAAACCAGTCTGGAAATTGGACAATGGTTCCAGTACAAACCTGTCTCTTCCCTCTCTGACGATTCACCCATCGAATTTACCATTATCGGTCAAGGTAAGTTCTTTATCGATCTTTCACACATTATTATCCGTCTTAGGGCAGCCATCATGAAACCCGACGGTGGCGCGTTCACTGAGGTGGATCAAATCGCTACTGTCAATAACTAGTTGCATTCGCTATTCACACAGGTTGATGTATTTTATACCAAACACTAGTCTCACCACCCAGCAACACGTATGCTTATAGATAGTACATTGAGACGGTGCTAAATTACATCAGTGAATCCAAAATAACACATTTGACTTACAGTCTGTGGTTCTCAGACATACCCGGAACCTTTGAGGAGGCTAACGCTGGCAACAAGGTATTTTAGGCCCATCGCAGTCTCACCACAAAAAGTAGGATGGTGGATCTTCTGGAGTATCTACATGGAGACGTGTTTAACCAAGATAAATACCTTTTGAACCTTATAGAACTCAGAGTCAAATTGGTCCGTAATCATATGGCCGTCCTTGAACTCCTTCACTTTAATGTTCACATCACTGAAGCCAGCCTTCTAATGTGACGTGTCAAAGTAGTACCTTCTATACTGTTGGCACATGACAAGTCATTGAACGTCAGTCCCGCAAAGAATTCCATCACCCACGTGGAATTAAAAATACTCACTATTCCTACGGGTGGGCAAAGGAAATTACTGGACAATGTATTCATCGGACAGTTACCCAAACGATGCATTGTGGGATTTGTATCAAACGCGGCGTTCAACGGAGAAGCCACCAAGAACCCGTTCAACTTCCAAACCTACAGCATGAACTATTTCTTACTGTACGTGGATGGAGAACAAGTGCCGTCGAAACCGTTACAGCCCAATTTTTCAAACGGCAACTATATCATGTTCTACCACAAACTTTTTTCTTGAACGGATATACATTTCATGAACGAAGGTAGTGACATCACACGGGAAGCCTTCCCAAAGTGATATAATTTAATGACTTTCGATCTCACACCTAATCTGTCAGCCCACATGACATCGCATTACAATTTGACGAGGCATGGCGCTCTGAGCATAGAAGTGAGCTTCAACAAAGCTCTAACCGAAACCGTCAACTGTATCTTGTAGGGGGAGTTTGCCAACATCATAACCATCGACAAGGATAGAAACGTTGTGACCAATTATGAGAGTTAATATAAACGACTTTCCGCCCCTTACACTCGTCATTTAAATCATGGATATCATTGTAGATTTCCAGAGCTTCAACGATGACAGCAAAGAGTTTATCGTCAAGGAATTGAGTGTTTTTTTCTGTATGTGGTACATTACTTCAACATTTGGTGTTAAAACCCCCATACGCTATCGAGAAATTTTCCACCGTAGCTAAAAAGCAAGCCGACTATATAGTTAACAAACTGCAAGGTATTCCTCGGGATAGTGGTAATGTGGATTACAGACTGCTCGTATCCCTCATCTCCCGTATCACAACGCGTGCAGAAAACGTCTACGTCAAGGGAGCAGAAAAGAAAAAGTTTTTAGCCAAATACACCCGTCTTAGATAATTACGACAAAGGTTGTTTGTCTTTGAAAACACTTAAATTGGGCCTCACCATGTGAATGGAACATAGTTCTGTATAGAATTTATGTTCGGCATCCATCGTTCAGGGACTTCAAGATTAGATGATTGAAATTGGACACGCACACCATAAGACGTGCGCTGAAAACAAACCCGTATTTCCGTTCTTTACAGTTGGGTGTTTTCCCTCCTGGTCAACTACCCGCAAGAATAGCGCGACCTGCCACTATCGTCATAAACACGGATCCACACACCAAGCCTGGGACGTATTGGGTCACCATCTCTATTGGCAAGAACGGCGTGAGTGAATATTTTGACATTTGTGGTTTTACACCACGTATAAAGTCAAATCTGGCATTTATATACAAAAAAACGTCTCGCTCGTCTCATAGCGCGCTACAACTTCAAAGTATAGCCGCAGACGATTTAGGCCATTACTTTCTCATGTACCTTTTCTATCGCGCCCAGAACATTCCAATGAATATTTACCTAACCCTATTCTCGCCCACCAATCATACAGGCAACGATGCTAAGGTTGTGAGATATTACAACACATTTTTAAGACTGTAGTGTCTTGCTCTTCCTCAAGGGGCCACGTCCAATCAGCGTGTGCTAATAAAAGGGGCTTCCCAACGGCGTGCTGGCCATAACCATGACAGTCATTGAAGCGATCAGAAAGGCCCAGACGTTTGCACTTTTAAAGCAAAGCCAGTGAAGCCGCTTGCCATCACCAGTATTTTCAACACTTTGTTTCCACTGGACGAAGTCGACGCCAAGCGAGTCATCGTCGGCATAAGCATCAAGAAAAACTTTACACCCTATGTTCAGTTAGAAAAATGTGGAGGGAACTGTGTGGTGTTTAATCGTATAGAGTGGCAAGAACTGTGCAGCTACAAGTCGGTCATATCAAAGATTTTCAGCAACACGCAACGTCCTCAGAAGATAAGTCTGACTATTCATGAAATATCTCTAAGACGCGTGTGGGGTGACCGTATGGTTGTCATAATCGAAAAGCAAGACGCAGCACTCAAACGGGTCGTCTATCTAACACCTAGGTGGGCGCGTCTTTGTGATGTGTGGGTACCATTGACGTCACCCTTGACCGCAGGGATGTGGTCGACACCCATCGAACGCTATTTCAACGATTTTATCGACACACTCGTCGTGTATGTATGTGACAGGCTGACAGAATCAGCTGGTTTGATCGACCTCAAACAGCCTACTTTGGAAACGCAAATTAGAAATCTGGATCTTATCTGTGCTACCTATCATACACGTCAAGTCGTCGGTTCGGACTATTAAATGCTGCATTGTGAACTAAAAACAATTTTACTAAGCCAACTAAGGGAAACTGTAGAAAAACGTATGAATGAATATATGCGTCATTCCTGTAAAAGCTTACAATAAATATTATGTATGTCTGTGAAACCTTTAATATATGTCTTCAAAACCTTCAATGTTTGATAAATTTTATGTATGATGTCCGTGAAAACTTTAATGTATGTCTGTAAAACCTTTAATATATGATAAATATATGTTTTGTAATATCGTGTTTTATTCACGCAAAACCTGTCTGTCTCTTACGCGTAGATACGAGTATTGAATTGTCGAGCTGGCAAACTGACACCAAACATGAACAAAGTCAATGAACTCTTGTGCTAGCTCACGGTTTCAAGGTTACGATCTATTCTTGTCTCAACTGGTCTTGTCGAGCCACCAAACTGCCGCCGGTCATCAGGGGAAAACCTATTGTGACATTATTCAAGGTCGTGTTCTATTTCTGTCTCGACATTTCTTGTTGACTCGCCAAACTGGTGCCATGTATGAGTCATCAGGGGAAAACCCATTGAGACATAATTCAAGATTGTGTTCTATTTATGTCTTGACTTGTCTTGTCGAGCCGCCAAACTGCTGCCAGGTATGAGTCACCGGGACAAAACCCATTACCACATAACGGGTTTGCGACACCGGGAAATCTCATTATCACATACGGGGTGGAGGAGTGGTTGCGACAATTGCCTCTAAGGAGGGGGGAGTGAGTGGAAGTTAAAGGGGTCTCACGGCCGAGAACCATTTCTCATACTCTACGCTAAACGGCCATAGGGAAAGGTTCGTGTTACCTCCCCTGGGGAAGTGAAAGGGCGGCAAACAGCTTCCAGCTGGATGGTGGTCGGATTCTACAATACGCTGATGCCATGCCCGACACCGTGGACTGAACGCCAATAAATAAAAAATAATTTACAACACCCGGTCCAATACTACGACAATAAACTCCCCAAACCAATAAAATAAAACTTCAACGCCCATGTGAATCTTAACCAGACATAAAAACAAACAAGTTTGGACAAGAATAAACCGTTGAAAGAGGGTCAGGGGGAGGGGAATGGGAAACCCAATCAGAGAGCTACACAACATTACGTAACAACCAATCAGATTGTCAGCATTTGTAACGAGATTTCGGAGAAATAACGCTACAGAGTACCTGGCCGGCTACAGTATGAGTTGGGGGGTGGGTTGAGGTTGGCGAAACTGACGGGATGCGGCGAAGGGCTGGGCATAAGTACACTACTCATCAGGGAAGCATCCTGATACGAATGGGCGCCACTTGGTCTTTTGACACGGGGAACCAAGACTCGACAAACTAATCGTATGTTGACCTTTAGGCTGCCCATATGCGGTGACCACGAGGAAAGTTCAGGTCTGCCCCTCTCCACAACCCGCTAGTTGACTTCAGTAAATCACTGAATAGCAACATGAGTTTCAAGCAGATGTAATTTAAGTAAAAACCAGGTACATAAGAAAAGTTAATGCCTATATAAATCATAAATCATAACTAAATTATAGAGTGTCTATGGATCATAGGTAACTATGCACCCTTCCAAAATCAACAAGTGTCTATGAACACATAACCAAAATGATATAGCGCTTATGCACTCCTAAAAAAGTGATAGTGTCTATAAATCATAGGTAAGTGTGCACCTTTCCAAAAATCAACAGGTGTCTATGTACACATAACAAAATGATATAGCGCTTATTCACTCCTAGAAAAGTTATAGTGTCTATAAATCATAGGTAAACTGCCGTGAAAATGACAGGTCCGTCTAGGACGGCCCTGGCGACTTGCGTGGCTCGCGCTCGGTCTGTTCGTCCAAACTGGGACCAGGGGTCCTGAACTCCTCCCGTGAAATCAAGATGGGGGGGATCCCAATAGCTCCCACACCACACATCCCTCCGGGCGAAGAGTCCGGGGACTGGATGAGGAGGCCATCCACTTAGCCCCGGGGGGGAGAGAGAGAGAAGACCCTGGATAACATCACACATGTTACAGCATAATGCACACGTATACATTTCCTTCCTAGTCCATGTGCAATACAATGTCCTCCTACCCTAGTTCTCCTAGTACAATTTTCACTTATACATTTACTTCCTCCTCCATGTGCAATACATAACCCACCAATGACATTGCCAGACGGGCAGTGGGGGATTTATAAATTACGCACATGAATCGGGCACGT